>JANIMX020000153.1:976673-986674 GCA_024582655.2 Erythroxylum kunthianum | reverse complement strand
GAGCTATAATGATACCTACTATGTTGATTCTCAAACTGTCCTTAGATGCCATACAAGTGCACATCAAGCAGAGCTGTTGAGGAAGGGACACATGCATTTTTTAGTTACTGGAGATGTTTATCGTAGGGATTCTATTGATTCAACTCATTACCCTGTTTTCCATCAGGTTTATACCTCTGAATTCTCAATCATCATCATTCCATCTACTAGGGTTCGAATTTCTCTTCTTTCTTTTCCTCAATTATATGCTTCGTGCATACGATGCAGATGGAGGGTTTTCGTGTTTTTTCTCTAGAAGATTGGGAAGCATCTGGCTTGGATGCAACATCTTTTGCAGCAGAGGATTTAAAAAGATGTCTTGAGGGATTGGCAAGGCACCTGTTCGGTAAATTCGTCTTCTCCAGAAAAATACTTTTGCATATACATATTGATGGAACGAGGCACCTTGGGGAAAGTTTGACTTATCAAAATGATAAGTTAGTGCGTATAATGAGTTTAGAAAACAATCTGGCACAAGTTTGTTGAGAAGCAGCCTATAAGGTAAACCAGGATAATCCTGCTGTCTTCTGGAAACCCATTGAAAAATTCACTTTCACTTTATAATACGCCTAGCAAAGTTCAGAGATTAGATGACCAGTTGGTCTAAGTGATTAGTCACTTTAGCCTTTGAATCCAGTTTGTTTCCAAGTTTCGACAGCCTCCCTTTATCTTTTAAAAGTATTCTCCAGGTTTTGTTTGATTCCTAAGTCTGCAATAATAGCTCCTTTAGTGGTTTCCCTTGGCACTTCCAGGATTTTCTTGCTTTGTATTATGTCTTGATCCTTATTAGTTCATGTCATTGTACATTTCAGGTGCCGTCGAGATGCGCTGGATTGATACATATTTCCCTTTTACCGATCCATCATTTGAACTCGAGATATTCTTTCAGGTAGTCAGTGGGTCTTTTTTTCTGCTACTCTCTCATTATACTTGTGACGTTGTATTGGAAAACTTTATTCCAATTCTCTCCCCCTCCTCTTCCCTTCTACTATGGAATTAACTATTCATACACTTTTGCTCAGACTCACAGTTATTTCTGTCCAAATTTTACTTTATTACCAATGAGTAACAGCAGTAAGATATTTTATGTGGGTCATTTGGAAACAATCTCTCTATTAGTTAGGAATAAGGTTGCATACTACTGAACCTCCTCAGACTCCGCGTATTAGCGGAATTTCTATTGGGTGTTGTTGTCGTCGTAACAGCAGTAAGATAGTTGAAAAACATGAGAAGTTTTGCTCCATTTGAAGAAAAATTTAAATTTTATTTGGAATGCTATCAATTTTAATTCTATTGTTTTTCTGTGGTATGCAATTGGATCTAGTTTAATATCCTTTTCTTTTTGACAGCTATTAAATTTTCATATAAGTGGCTCTCCAAATCAACTTGAAGGCTATCTTTACATGTTGATTTTATCATGTTGCATCTCAGAATACTTGATACTGATCTATTAAAGACCTAACAGTAGGCTGGTGTAGGATTTGTTATGGATTAATTAAATTGATGCTAGCTTGAAGCACTTAAGTTTTTTTTCCCGAGAAATTTAGAGCAGCTTTCCCTCTCTATAATCAATGGCTAATAATTTTCAGGAGAAATGGTTGGAAGTTCTAGGCTGTGGAGTAACTGAGCAAGAAATATTAAAGAGAAACGGGAAACTTAATAATGTTGCATGGGCTTTTGGACTCGGTTTGGAGCGCTTAGCAATGGTTTTATTTGATATACCAGATATTCGGCTCTTCTGGTCAAGTGATGAGCGCTTTACGTCTCAGGTCTACCTGGTTTCAGTGAATATGTTGCTGCTTTTACCTTCTCTTTTATATGATTCATATATGAATGCGTATGTATATGGATATGTGTCTGCTTAAATGTGTATTATACTTGTAAATGTATTCATATGTATTAATCTTCTTCTTCAGTGATGTGCATTTGAATTATTCCCTTTTTGATTAAAGGGAATTTTAATTATGCAAGTTGACATCATCGGTAGGCATGTGACTAGAGCATATTGATCTGGATATCTTTATATGCAGTTCTCTAAGGGTCAGCTTGGGGTCAAATTCAAGGCATTCTCAAAGGTGTGTAATATGTTACACATAACTTTGTCCTTTTTCTTCTTTTTCCATGAAATATTTTGAGAGATCCGCCAAGAAGTATGTGATAAGTACAAGTTTATGAATCTTTTGCAGTATCCTCCTTGTTACAAAGACATGAGTTTTTGGATCAGTGAATCATTTACTGAAAACAACTTATGTGAAATTGTTAGAGGAATCGCTGGGGATCTTGTTGAGGAGGTAATGCTTGTACTTCGTTCTTTTTCTTTATCTGAAAGCTTTGAAGTTGGTATTTGTTTTATAGATTCTGCGTACTAGTTTTGCCCTCAAGTGAAAATTATATGATTCTTTGTGCTGGAACTTAGTTCCAGCTTCAGTGGTTATTTTCCTGAATTGTTAGTAATTATGTGACATATTCTTGCATGGAGGAGATGGATATTGGGTTACTATGCATTGGGAAACAAGTCAATCTACTGAACTTTTGCTTTTAGTTTTATTAAATAACCCATAGGTTTTAAATCTTATAAGATACGGAACTCGGTCTAATCGTCTGACAGATCAAAAGAACAAGGATCTAGCTGACTAATAAGTAATAACCATGGAACGCTAACTCAGACGCACTAGTTCTGCATGGACAAGGATTGTTTTCTGAAGTGGTAAAGTATTTTTGTTGGGATTCAGGTGCAGTTGATTGACAACTTCACCAACAAGAAAGGGATGACAAGTCATTGTTACAGAATTGCTTATCGCTCCATGGAACGATCACTTACAGATGATGAAATTAATGACCTGCAGGTACTTCACATTAATCTCTTCTTCGTCAGAATTTTCAGTAAAAAATGGTTAATAACTTGAACCATCTTATCGCCATGGATGCAGTGGAAGGTCAGGGACCAGGTGGAAAGCAAGTTGAATGTCGTGCTAAGATGAGAGTTTGATGCTCTCTTCCTGAACAGTTCTCCTGATACTGCCGTAGATGTTCAGCTTCTACCTTGAACACAATTTCTGCATTTCTAAAGTGTTGGATGAAAAACTGATGAACACATTCATTTGATCTCGAACACGAGACTTTCTATGTGAGGGGGAGTGGAAAGCACCACTGACGGGAAGAGCTAAGTGGTCAAATGTACACATAACAAGATTGCTTTTTGCTACACAAATGTATTCTAAATGCAATCACTTAGTTTGATGATGTTACAATGTTCAAAAGGAAAGGTAATAATAACCCAGATGATTGTATAATATTGTGAAGTGATCCAATCCCAGGATTGAGGTTAGAGGCATGTCCATGATATTATTATATGTCACCATGAGATATTCTTCCATTAGAGAAGGCAGGCTGTAGCTGTAAAGTTAGATATTTGTCTATACTGTAATAATGAACTAAGTTCTAGTCATGTAGCAAGTTTTTTCTGGATAAAACCAGAACCTTGGAATAAGTAAAAGACTACCAAATTTTATACTTATATAGGTTATTTGGAATTAAAATTTTATTAAAATAACTATTCTCCAATTTTTATTTGAAATTATATGGAAAGTTAAATTATAATATCATTTTATTCTATGTGATTAGATAGATGACAAAATTAAAGTTGACAATCAAACAACAACATAGACATTTGCATTCTAGTTATACATGTGATGAATTTCAATTCCAGTGTTGGAATAAACATTAACAAGAAAAATCTGGGTTGTATTTCAATCATAAGGAAAGAAAATGAACAATGACGACCATGAGACCTCCATGCCAATGTATCAATATTTGTGCTTCCGTGGGTCTTAGGACATGGATGGAAGCTCATTATGAGCCAACAGAGTCTTGGCAATTTTGATGGGAAGTGACAACAAGGTTAGCTGTTGCGTTCGTGAATCGTGTGGGAGTTGAGTGGATTTTCCTGAGAGAACTGTGCTATGCTTCCTAAATTCCTCACAGGGTGTGAATGTGATTCATTTCTCAAGACTTCTCACTTTGTAATTACAGAGACAATCACAGGTAGCGAGACAACAAAAAACAAAATACACACACCCATGAAGTCTCAAGCTTTCACCGGAGACTGCAAAGTCTCTCTTGTTTTCTACTCACCTTCTTTGTCTAAAACTCGCCAATTGCCTGGCAACAAATTTTCACTATCTCGCCGTAACTCGGTTTGTCACCCCAACAATCGCATAACATCAAAAAAGTTCTCGAGCAACAATCTTTCTGCTAAACCACTGGTGGGGCGAAATACCATAACTTGCTCCGCCGAGAGAACTTCTCCGACGAAGCAGCTCCGCCTCCTCCTCGACGCTCCTGGGGTTCACCAGGGTCCTGCTTGTTTCGATGCTCTTAGTGCTAAGCTTGTGGAGAAAGCTGGATTTGACTACTGTTTCACTAGCGGTATGTGGTGTTGCTGACCGATCCTGGATTTATTTGCATGTCCTTTATGACTGATATTATGAAAACCAGGATATGGGTTTTATTTGAAAGAAGTTATAGGTGTAGTTATGTGGAGTGGGACTTTCTGATGCTTTCTTGGGATAGGATGAGGTTCTTACTTCGTGGCTTTTTATTGGCTTCCTGTGATTCTTATTTATTTGGAGACACAAAGTTGGGAAAACATAGAAGTTTGATTAAATTTGAGAAGAACAATTCTTTTTTTCATTCTGATTTTTATCAAAGACTGCAAGTGCCTTTTTTCCCCTTCCCTGGTTGTTAGTTGAAAGCTTGGTCGTGATTACTGTCCTACATAGTATTTTCAATTAAATACAAGAAAATGGAGGCCAAGATTGGTCAGTCTGGTTGCAAAAATTGGTATCTTGTTCATTTTTGCTATGAGAGTTATGTGCTTAGCTGAAGAGTGATGTACTGAATGGTAAAAGGCATTATGGGGATATTCTTGTTCCAGAAAGAATGGGTCTGGTTTGTATCATATCTTGATAGTTTTTGTACATATGCATTCGTTGGGGATGATTTATCTGTTGTTGTATATGTTTTGTTTATACTTCTTTCCTTTTCTTTTTTTCTTGGTTTAAATTTGTGAGCTTTTAATCGGTTTTAATATTTTTATGTTTATATTGAAGTATCCTTTATCTTATGATGAGATTATAGAAGCTTACATTTTAGCAGTTTTCTCTCAGCTCATGGTTTTAGGAGGTTGATTCTTATATGTAATACTTCACTACTTTTTCCCTGCCCCGTTTTAGTTTTTGACTTCATTAACAAGTGAGTTTGTTTCCTGGTGACTTCATCATTGTTCAAGGTTGAACGGAACTTTATCCAAAATTATTCATCTTTCAAAATGTAAGTAGCTTCCACATTCTAAAAATGTTATATAGTGGTCTGGTAACTTTTTGGTTTTACCCTCTTTCAGTTATTGTCCCAATCCACACTTGACTGTTAATTATGTGTTAGCCACAGGTACTAATTGATTCCCATGTGCTTACTTGCTCTTCTAATATTCTTTCTTTGTAGTTGCAGAGTGCACAACTTGAGGTTCTTTTTGACTTTATTACAGTTATATAATGTTGACACAAAGAACTCACTTTACATAAGAGTACCTGGTCTGTTTGGTACTTGACTCATTTTACATAATAGTATCTGTTCTTTTTGGTACTTGAGATTGATCATCTGACGTTTATGATGCACAAAATACTGGATCTCATAGGATTGACTAGTTATGTTTGGTTTTGAGAGTAAAAGCATCTATGGTTGAGCTTATCTGGTTTGTCTCCAGTTACTTTTGTATGCGACATATTCATGCAATCCAGGATAATTTAATCACTGTTGTATATCCTTCCCTTAGGGTTTTCGATATCTGCTGCTAGATTGGGGTTGCCTGACACGGGCTATATTTCCTATGGTGAAATGGTGGATCAGGGCCAGCAAATATCCCAAGCTGTGTCAATTCCTGTCATTGGGGATGGCGATAATGGATACGGGAATGCCATGAATGTGAAAAGAACTGTCAAGGGATATATCAAAGCTGGTTTTGCAGGGATCATTCTTGAAGATCAGGTTTTATTATTTTGCATGAAGACTGGTTTATTTTTTTGATAGTATTTCCTGAGGTGAAACTTTGACTCCCCTTCATAACAATCCATGTGAATTATTGAGTTAGATTCCAAATCAACTATGATGTAGGAAGCAGTCAGTGAGTCAAAATATAGAAGGTAAAGGATTTTAATCCAGGAATTGGTATACTGGAATAGCTTCATAATCTACTAAGTCTAAATTTTGTGATTGATAGAAATCCCATCTCATTGGATGTGTGGTTAGCTTTGTTTTTAAGAAATTTTCTGATCAAATTATTAATAGTTAATAATATACTGGAAGAAACAAAACAATCATGAAATCGTTAGTACACGATGAACAGAACAGCTGAAATACTTTTTTTTGAAAGAAGTAAATTGTTTACTGGTTCTTATCATATCCCTTTCTTTCTTTTTTGTGTTTTGTTTTAAATAGAAGAGATCATGATGATCCAAATTAAGTGTACAGTCCAAGTTGATGAATTTGCAAGGTGGCAGAAATTGGATCATTTTTTAGTCCAAGGATGTGTTTCAATTTTTGGTGGCAGGACTTGGGCATAGGATGTTATGGAATAGAATCTGGAAGGTTCTGTTACAACCAATTAGTAGCATTTGGATGACTTAACCTATTTAACATTAAAGAAAACACTGATGGACTTACTAGTAATCAAGGAAGTTGCCAAAGTTTTAGGAAATTTACGTGGATTGACCTATAATTGTTTTATGGTTGTCTTTCTGGCCCAAAGTATGACTGCAAAATATATAAACAAAACCATTAGACTAAACATTCAAGTGTGCTTTGCTATTCCCATACATCTATGGCCTAGATTTCTGTAGCTCCATGCGTGTATGGGTTATCTTCTCATGTTTTTTCAACAAAAGCTTGGGTTTCGTCTTTTTTTTGTGTGGCTGTAACTTAATTTTTTATTATCATTGTTTTTTATGTAAATAGTTGCTCATTTGAGTTTTCTTGCTTACCAATCTAACAATTGAAGGTATCACCCAAAGCTTGTGGCCATACACCTGGTAGGAAAGTTGTCTCTAGAGAGGAAGCTGTCATGCGGATTAAAGCAGCTATTGATGCTCGTGAAGAGAGTGGCGCTGACATTGTCATTGTTGCACGAACCGATTCTCGTCAGGCTGTGTCTCTTGATGAATCACTCTGGAGGTCAAGGGCTTTTGCTGATGCTGGAGCAGATGTTCTCTTCATTGATGCACTAGCGTCCAAAGAGGAAATGAAGGCTTTTTGTGAAATTTCCCCATTAGTTCCAAAAATGGTGAATTTCTTTACCTTGACAAGGCAGTAACATGGATTCAGTTTTATGTGAAATTACTAGGCTTTATTGAATTTCCAAGAGATATTACATCCAAAAGAATAACACTGAAATGCTAGTTCAGTATACATGTTGCTAAATTTTATATTTTGCATACCTTGAATGTAGCTTCCAAACATTTTTCTTTTGCTGATTGATGGTTGCTTTTATCATGCACTGATTATCTTTTTTTTTTTTTCAATTTCCCAATGAGTTACTTGATGGCATCTCTAGAGCTATCTGTGGATAAGTTCAATAATTTCACATCTTTTTCATTTGTCTTTCTCGGAGTCTTTATCATTCCGATATGCATCCTGTGTTACATCGTGTTATTATTTGAAGGATACTGTTGCCTATGCAATATATGCTATCAGAGCATTAGGGCTATCCTGGAACGAAAATATGCATTCAGTTAATGCTACTTTTGAATATCTATGTGAATTTGAACTTGCAAAGTTCCAATCATGACTCAACTGCTGGATGTAAAATGGCAAAGAATTTATAGATAAGAGTTAAAAAAAAATCTAGAGTCTAGACAAATTCAAAGGCTTCAAATAGAATAGAGAATTGGATTTTGTGTAGGCCAATGTGAATGTTACATCTAGAGTCTAGAACCCTTGAGATGTATTCTGAAGGAATTGTACTGCTGTACTTAGTTGACTCTCTACTTTCTACATCAATTTCTGCATTATCCATTGTTTTACTGGGAATTTTTCTCTTGCTAGGCCAATATGCTTGAAGGAGGGGGTAAAACACCTATACTCACTCCTTTTGAACTTGCAGAAGTTGGATATAAACTAGTGGTTTACCCTCTGTCCCTGATTGGAGTTTCGATTCGAGCAATGCAGGTCATGTAATCTTACCTTTTGAATATTACTTATCTTTTAGTGCATGATACCATATTGAGCACCATTTTTTCACGAATTTGTTGAAAATTTTTGGTTTGCCTCAAGTATACTAAAAGACAAGGTTCTTCGAAGCAATCAAAGTGGTTCTTCTTACTTTTACTTGAACCTAACACAACACACTGGCCCTGTCTTTAAATTTGATGCGTGATCTCTTCTACTCAAAATTGACTCCTAGTGTTATGAGCTCAATCTCCTAGTGTTATGAGTTCAATCTCCATTTTCCTTGAAGATCTTTTCCATTATTTGCACCATGAGGAAAAACAAATGTTTTCCATATATATATATATATATATATATATTGCCGATACCATTAATAAACATTAAAGTTAATTACTCAATTCATGTAGTTATATACACTAAAAGTAGATGCCATTAGAAGACCTAATAATTCATTTATGACAAATGTATTTTTACTAGCAAATTATTGCTTTAGGTGGCATGCTACTCTTCTGAACAGGATGCGCTGTAGTTATAAGAGACTACAGTTGTTTTTCTGTTCCTTTTACCTGTTGTCCTTCAAATCTGCAAAATACTTGCATTCTCGGGCTTGATTACTCCATCACAATTTATCTGGAGCCTAGGTGCCATACCTGATTATAAGTGTGTATCTTGTTCTCGAAAACAGCAATTTATTCATGTGCATTCTGGATCATTTTGTTATTATGTCACTTGATCTTCCATACATTGAGATGATATTCAGGGAGTAAAAGTATTGTTTTGTTATTCATTTGCAGGATTCACTTGCTGCTATTAGAGGTGGTCGTATTCCTCCCCCTGGAAGCATGCCATCATTTAAAGAAATAAAGGAAATCTTAGGTTTCATTGACTACTATGAAGAAGAGAAGCGATATGCAACCAACACAAGTCAGAGAGGTAGGTGATAGATTTTTCTGCTTTAGCAGCCTGCTTCTAAATCAAAGTATATTGATTACCTAATCTAATGTTTTGATTCATGTAACTTACGGATATTCAACAGGAAACAGTAATATGGATAGTTTACAGCAGAGGATTCGAGATGACAGAGCAGAGTAGAGGTCCTCAAGATTCTGTTGTGGAAGTGATTACTCCGAGGCTTCTAAATCAAGTTTTTCTTGAGTGAACCTTCTGTAAGTTGAAGGAGAGAGGTTCATTTGTTGAAACAAAGCCGGAACATAACCTGTTGATTGTGTTTTTTTTCAACGAAGTGATACAAAAATTGTTCTTTTCATTACAAGAAACAAAAGGAACAAAAGTAAAAGGCAGATTGTAAGCCTGTTTGTTTTAGCGTTTGGGAGGAGCTGATAGTTCCAAACAGCTTTCAATTCAATTACCAGTTGTTTGTAAAAGGACATCAAACAGTTCCTGATAGCTGTTCAAGTTCCAAACAGTCTCTGATTTAATAAGTTACTAAAGGTAGCTTTTCACAATCAACTAACAGCTATTAGTTCAAACAAACAGAGTTGTGTTTAGATAGACTATTACAGTTGTACCATGCGATGACCAGATTCAACACATTGACTCTGGATCAAGTGGAACCAATCTCAATATTTTCTGAGAGATGAGCAACTGTTATAAGTAATTCATAAGTAGAAAATAAAAATAAGGGAAATGACGTATTAGATGTTAGTAAACGTTTTGAAATTGAAGGCTATTCTAATTTCTAAAACAAAGTCTCTGAAAAGAAATCCTAACTGTGGGAAATA
>JANIMX020000153.1:882574-895239 GCA_024582655.2 Erythroxylum kunthianum | reverse complement strand
ATGTGTTGTGAAGGAAGCATGAGAAAAATACGCTTCCAGGTGCCTTAGATTTGTCTCTGTAAATTGATTGAGAAAACCCTCTGTTTATTCTTCTTCAGTGTCTGAGGAGCGATTCCACGTTTGTGGCATGTAGACCACGTACGTGGAATGAAAGCCACATTCGGGGCTTGACAAACACGTTCGTGGACTGAGAATAGCAGAAAACCACGTTCGTGGTTTGGGAACCACGCTCGTGGGTTGTGTTTTAGCATGGAGAGCCACACTCGTGGCTTCGAAAACACTTTCATGGACTCAGGGCCATGATCGTGGATTTGAAATCATGATCGTGGAAATTGTTATCACTGTTGAAAGCACGTTCGTGGCAAAAGCCACGATCATGGATTTGTAGCCACGTTCGTGGCTTCGCGTCCTACGAAGTAAAACCACAACGCGTTAGTAGAAGCATGCTTGTGGCATCAAACAACGAGCATGGACTTAAAGCCATGCTTGTGGGAGTAAAAACACGCTCGTGGCCCTAATCAAACATCGTGGCTTCGTTTTTATATCAGCAATAAGTGGTTTTTTTCACCTTTTCGACCAACGATATTCAAATTAGAATATCTGGAGTTGTAAAAGTCCGATTAAAGAAATTTTTGTTGCATTTTAAGCTAGAAACTCAATTCTATGACTGATATTAAAGGTTTTGAATTTTAATGCTGCCTCTAAGAGGTCTGAAAATTGATTGGAAAATAAGCCCTAACAATTTTGTTCATGTTTTTGGGCAGAACTGATTAATTGTTCATAACTTTTATTTTAGACTACCAATTGATCAAATTTTTGGAAAGCAAGTCGGAAACCTATTGTTTTTCCTTCCTTCAAAAATTGAGAACCAATTGAATTCTCTAAGAAATTCATTTGACTATGACAAATCACTTTTTTATGATTTCCCTCAAGTTGAGTTTAAAAATGGTTAAGTGTGAAATTGCTGATTTAAGTCAAATACCCGGGAGAGTCAATTGAGCATGCATTAGACATGACATTCATACATGCATATGATAAATTATTTATTTGATTGAATAAAATGTTGGCAAGTGCGAATTGTTTATATTTTTAGACGATCGCCAAATTCAGCCGCCTTCGGATTTTGCTGGTCCGTCGAGGCGCTAAATTGGAAGAACCTGTGAGTCAACCTAGATGACTCCTCTTATATGTGTATCTGTTTATGCTTCTGAATTTCCATATATTGTGTGATATGCTCAAACCATAAATGGTCTGAATAAGTGAAATAATAAATTGAATGTGAATATGGAAATTTGTGCAAATTGTGCTTGATTTCTCATCTATTGATGAATGCCGGACTGAGGTCACTGAGTTCACAATTCTCAACAAAATTGCAAATGTATTTTTCAGGTTTGAGTGACTTCGAGTCGTGCGCTGATTAGAAGTGATCGAAATCTTGGGTACAAGATGGAGCAAAGGTCTGATCAAATAGACTTTCAATACTCGTTTTGTATGTTTTGAGTACTGTAAGCCATGTAGGGCAAATTTTTAGGGTGTGAGCCTTCGGCTAATGAAAAGAATGTATTGATGAAATGTTTGGAGTTTGTAAATGACAGTGTAAGCTTTTGATTATGAATGACATGCGATAAAGTTTTAAAAAATTGGAGGGTTAATTAGATGATGCCACCGTATAAATTGAATGTTTAGTTTGACTGATTGCTCATTAACATGCCACATTCGTATGGCAAGCACTCGGATATCCTCGGATGTTCGACTATGTGTCGTATAGGGGGTGGGGTGTTACAAAGTTGGTATCAAAGCCTGGTTTGGCATCTTAGGGAAGAATAAGATTGTAGAATTAAGAAATAAAGTGAGAAATTCGAAAAGTGATCAAAGTTTTTGATGTGTAGGTCATCCGTAATAGGAGACAGAGTCGAGTCAGCTGATCTATATTTGTTCGCTGGCCAATAGTTGGCATACTCATGGAACTCTATGGTTGCATTGCACTTTTTGGGTTAGTTTCTTTTCTCGGTTATTTGTTCTCAACTGGATTAATGACTTATAATATGTGCCTATAATGTTTTTCTAGTGGCTTTTGGCCCACTGTGACGGCGTTCCTTTACCAGATCCCAGTGATTGGGTGGATTATACAATATCCTGTGCTGGTGAGTTACATCAGCGCAATTTTTCTGCAGTCTGCTTTTGTTGTTAAACGGCATACTTCGTTTTCATGCGTGTTTGGTTACTAGCAGAAAACCTATGTTTTTGGCGTCACCTCTTTAATTGATCTAATATTATCAGATAATAGATAGTCATAGAATTCTTTTATACTGCAATGGTAATTCTTTATTTGGCATCTTCCATAAAACTAAAAACTTTCTTGGATACTGAGTTCCTCCATATTTTACTGCAGCTTTTTGGTCGTTTGACAAGGGGTTAGACCTGCTTTTATTCATCTTGCTGATCAAGCGTGAATTCTTTTCGCTGCCAAGAATTTAATCACAACACTGTGTGGTTTTAATTAACAGTAGGAAGAGAATCTGTGATAGATAGTAGTGCAACTGAACTGACCTGCAATTGGCCACCTCTGTATCAGGTATTTGGCATGAAAACGATTTGTAAAACAGGTGATTGCTCTTGTCAGTTGAGTGATCATTGTAAATTACTTCCGTAGTAATACAATGCAAAACTGGATACTCAGCATCCAATTGTTTAATTGCTTACAGTCGTATGAATCATGATGTTGGTTATAGGTGATTCTTAAATTGGTTTAGGATGGAGTGAGAAATCTCAGATTTCCAGGTTCTTGGTGGTGGTGTTTCCAGGGAAACCAAGACAAATACTCATCTGTTTGGTTCTCTTACAGCATCAATGTACCTTATAGAAAGAACTTTCGCATTAAGATTGACAATGAGCCTGATTAGATCTGGACTGAATTTTTTCTCCGACAAGAAATTCAAAATAAAATTAAAAACATCCTAACTTCACATTTTAATTTCAACAAAAAAAGTGAAACATATAAATATTACATTTGATCCCACAAAATCCAAAAGAAAAGGTAATTCACCAAGTCACAAATTATTATTTTATTTTCTAACAAAGATATTATATTGAAATTCACCGAGTCACAAATTATTATTTCATCTTCCACCCGATTAGTTGCCTAACTACATCTTTTCACTTCTCAAGGTTGAGGGAGAAAATATACGTGCCCCTATCTGTGTATCTGTCACTCTCTCCCATCATTTCATCATAATTACTGCATTCATTAATCAATTTCATCGAGTCTATCTTCTCCCGAATCTCGATCTTGCTTAGGGGGTGCTGCCTTCTTCCTTGTTTTCACTTTGCTTTTTCCCCCCTTCCTTTTTGGGTCTTGGCTATGGCGACTAGTTCTCGGAGTCGCCTCCAGTTGGGGGCACTGTTTTGCGTGTTGTTACTCATCGGTCTCGCAATTGCCGACGACGCGTCGCACGATGACGACACTCCCAAGTTGCCTGGCTGCGATCACGAGTACAACTTGGTAATCTTCTTGTTTTTGACCATTTTGTCGTTCTTGGAATTGCACTCCTTTTTGTTGGGTGATTGGAAATTTGTGGTTTTTGGGTGGAATTGTGAAATGGGTTGCGGTCAAGTCGTTGACTTTATACGTGTTTCTTCGATGGGTTGTGTTGTAGATGATGAATTTATGATTTTTCTTCTGTTTTTGCTTGTTGGTTGATGAATTTTTCAGGTTAAGGTTCAGACATGGGTTAATGGCGTTGAAGGCGACACTATCACCGGTGTGACTGCAAGATTCGGGGCTCTTTTACCCACTGTCGCTAAAGATGGTGTCATAATGTCTGCTGTTTTTACAAATCCACTAAACTGCTGTTCCAACTCCTCTACTAAGGTTTTTCCATTGTTCTATTATTAGCTTGGATGCTATCTATATTTGGTTCAGTCTGCTTATAACTACTTATGACACGTGCATAAATAAAATATACCTGGTGTCTTGGGCCAGTTAGAATCTGCTGTTACAATTTGTTTTCTAAATATTACTCTGTTTAGGAAACTTCGGCATTCTAAAATTTTAAATTTCCCAACCCGAATACTTGACTCTAAAACTCTGTGAAGTACAACGGGAATATGTAAAGTACTCTGTCATCAGCCTAGAACCGTGGGAATTACAGAGCAGATATGATTAGAAGTATATCTATCATCTTTTTTATAAATTTAACTACATTTCAGAAGTGCCTTACAATGTGATCTGAACCACAAAATTGGAATGTCTGGTCCTTGTTCTGTTATCTAGATATCTGGTTCTATGGCCGTGTCTGCACGTGGTGATTGCTCTTTCACCGAAAAGGCAGAAGTAGCACAGTCTGGAGGTGCATCAGCACTTTTAGTGATAAATGACGAAGAAGGTTGGAAGTAGAGTGTCTTTATGTCTGCTATGAGTTGATTGACAATTTGACTGTTAACTTCTTTTGGAGATCATTCATTTTTTCTTTTTGTGTTTATTATGTAGTTCTTGCTGAGATGGGTTGCGAGAATAATAGTACTCCTCTAGATATTACAATACCTGTTGTGATGATCTCAAAGTCAGGAGGAGATTATCTGAATACATCAATGATGAATGGACAGAATGGTAAGAGTTGGAATTTCCACAATTTCATCATATTCGTTAATTTTTGCATTCTATTGTGTTCTTTAAATTTAACTTGGGTAATATACATGTATGTGGAAAAGGTTAGACGAATGAATTGTAGGCTCTTGGCAGGTAAGAAAAATATAGAGGGAACATTTTTTGCATTGCAAGTGTAGTATAATTATGTTTTCCTGTGACGTATTGCTTTTCAGTTATTGTACAAAAATACAATAATTGGTGTTTGTCCATCCCTAGCTTTAGAGATCATGAGTATGCTCTCCTTCCCTCAAGTGCATGTACACATACATGCAATGCTTTGTAGATGCAGTGTGTTTAATTGTATCTCCATTTCCTTGTTGCAGTGAAAATATTGTTATATGCACCTGAACGTCCCATAATGGACTACTCAGTGGTATTTTTATGGATGATGGCTGTTGGAACAGTAATCTGTGCTTCAATGTGGTCTGGGTTTGCAACTCCAAAGGAGGTTGACGGACGCTATGATGAATTATCAGAGAAGGTCAATACGCAAGTTGTATTTTTGTCTTATATTTTGCTCAAGTACTGAGGATTTGTTTTCCAATTTTCTTTTAAAATGTCTTAGCCTTATATTCATGTGATCTTTTGTACTTGTATGGGAGCATAACCTTCCTTGTGTTGGAAGCATGTTCTAGTTGCTGGTGCATAGAGATATCTTAATTCTGTTACCTTCTTGAGCTAGAGCCATGCTTAGAAAATTAATTATAGGATTGAAACTTACATAGTGGCAAAAGTCTTATCTTATTTCGTAGAAATCCTCGTAAACTTTAGTTCCAGAATTTAGATGTTTAATATTTCAAACTTTTTAGTGTGGCCTATTTTAATGTTGAGTAATAATCCTTGATAGATCTCCATCAGAACCACGTTAAATTGAAGAATGGTCAATTTCATTCTCACCGTTTCAACTTCCAATTTCAAAACTTAGTTGGTTAACTTCTACATCTTTTCCTTGTAACACAATTCGTTATTGCTTTGGAACATTGGTATAAAAATTTTGAAATTGAAAGTTGAGTAGTTGTCTATGAAATCAATTAATAACTTAGTCTGATACTAAATGTTTCAAAACACTAATGGATTGGATTGTGAGGGAAGAGTGTAAACATTAAGCACCAAAATTGTGAAATTGGAAGTTGAGGAGGTGCATATAAGATTGATTAATACTTTGAGAGATATACATGAATCCATTGATACTTCTAAGGAAAGTGTCTCTAACCCTTGTTTACAATTAACCATTAGCCAGTCTCAAGCTTGATGATGAAATGAAACAATGTGCTTATAAGTAGACATAATTCTGGACTGAATTCAAGGAAACACTTCAGAGATCATTTTTTATTCCTCAACAATTGATGGCAATAGAAGCAAGAAGATCATCTATATAGCCCTTAGAGGAAAAGTTATTCAGATTTCCTATGCCTTAATTTCATTGTTTTGTTTTCTTGGATTTTATTGATGCATTCTTGTCTACTTTTTAAAGGAGTTTTTATATTGTTTCTGTTCTCATTGTGCAGGCAGGTTCAACATTGAGAGATGATTCAGAGAAAGAAATTGTTGAGATTAATTCAATGTCTGCTGTCATTTTTGTTATATCAGCATCCACTTTTTTGGTGCTACTGTACTTTTTCATATCAAGTTGGTTTGTCTGGATTTTGATTGTGCTCTTCTGCATTGGTGGTATTGAGGTAGTGATGTCTCTTTTCATATTCTTACATATTAATATATGATTATGGGAAACTCGTACGCACACGTGATAGCTATTTTTGTGGACTGGGCAAAAATGGGCAATAAACTTATGCCAGGTGTAGCATGACATAATTATTCAATCAAATCAAGTTTTCTAAAGTTGATTGCATTTATTTGGATTTCAATTAATCATGTGGAATCCAAAGTTTGCTACTTTGTCTAGTTTCCTCAGTATGGTCCTCAATGCCATGATTTCCCCCTTATTGTCAGAGATGAGCCTAATGTCCCATTTTACTTGTAATGATCAATTGGTTCGTTTGTGTTTCTATGAAAAATGCCTTAAAAATCTATCCATGTCATCTCTTGCAAGACTCCATCTATCAAGCATCACAATATTTCTCACATTAATTTCAGAATGGATGTTTTCATGTGTTAATGAGATTAACAATTAGATTTTCCTGTGATGTAATATAATGCTGATGTTTAGTAAACAAACTCTAGGAGCTTATATAACCACTTTTGCTAATTATAGGAGCTTTTATTTTTCCTTTGGTGAAAGATATGTCAAAGCACATTGTAGTGCATTTCAAAGCTGCTTTTCACAATCATTTTAATTGTTGGAAATCATTGTTGCACTTATCTATCCTTTGTAGATTTTCCCGATGCATAGTTGCCCTTTTCCTTCATGGTATATGCTGAACTTTTTTTGTCATTGTGAAATATGATGTTTTTCTCTTTTATGGATTTCACACACATCTAATGCATGACCAATATATGTCATCATTCATTTCTGCACTCACCTTGCTATGCGGAAATCTGTGAAAGATATTGATTTGAATGTCCTTTCTTAGCATAAAATTTGCCATATGAAGACAACTCTAAATTTGAGTCGAGCTTTTGAGTAAAGGGAAAATGGAAAAGATAAGAAACTAATGAAATATTGACAAAATTCAAGTCTGTACTCATGTCTGCAGTGTGATTATCCCTCAACTTTTAGCGGTCATTGAATTTTCTTTTCTTGTTTTTCTCAGGGGATGCATAGTTGTATTGTAACTCTAATTACAAGGTACACTTGGATTTTCTGGGTTTTTGGCTTATGATATTATCAATTTTCATCTTTTTCTGTTGCTTGACTTTATTTCTCTTCTATATTTGGCAGAAAATGGAGAAATTGCAAGGAGAAGAAAATTGATATACCTCTTTTTGGAGAAAGTTCTATTCTCTCCATCATTGTAATTTTGTGTTGTCTTGTATTTGCCATTTTTTGGGCTGTACATCGGCATGCGTCATATTCATGGATCGGGCAAGATATTCTTGTAAGTTCTGTGTGGTAATATATGTACACCACATTTTTCTACTTTATTATACTGCATAAAGGCATAATTATTTTCATGTATGCTGGCGTTCTCCTTTATTCACTTCAATGGAATGTGTTGAATTTGAAACCTTAAATGTTTAGTTGGTTTAAGGAAACTCTTCATGCTTTTGTAGTTTTCATGCTTGGCGCATAGGCTTGTAAATTGGAAAAGTCCCCCATTGGGTAGAGTTTAGAGCTTGGTTGTTATAGTGGTCAAAACAGTACAGAAGTTGCTGTGTAGGGAAGTGCTTGGTGCCTAGACAGAGGGCGTTTATAGTAGGATAGAACTGTAGTGATTTGGTGCATGGAGTGTACTAGAGAGATCTTGGTGTGCTTGTAAGACCTAATGATACAGAAAAGCAACATCATTACAACTTCTGATAATAGCTAGCTGACATTGTATCATTACCATGTTGATTTTCTTGTATCATATTTATGAGCTAATTCTACAGGTTACTATATGATATTTCATTGGTTTTGATAAGGACATAATGGATTTGTTAGTGAGATTGTGATTTTCCAAATTTTGGGTACCTAATATACCCATGGAGGTTTACATGTTTAAAAGTCCCATATGTTATTAAATATTGAGTTCCCTTGTATGTGCTATGTAGTGAACATACAATACCCTTATATGATATCCCCTTACACAAGAAAACTTTGATTCAAGTCTCGAGATCAACAATATGCGCATTCATACTTTAGGAATTTTCTTCAACTATTGGGAAGGTGATTATCTTCTGCTTGAAGTAGAAGATTGGATTATGATGGAGTCCTAGAGTCCTGGATTCTGGGTGAAACAAGCACCAAATCGCTAATTATAGCCATTTGTCTTTCAATTTCTTAACCAAAGGGCCTTAAGGATAAGGGCAAGTTGATAGAAAAGCTTTTAGTTCTCCAGGGCAAGTTATAGATTTGTGATTTATCTGGTTGATATGTGTTGTAGTGTCCTTAAATATAAGAACATTAGTGTGCTTGTTTATTTGTTCTTTTGACTTCATTCTTCCCCATAGTTTTTGACCCCTAAAATTAGAAATAAAAAAGATTTAAGTTGAAAAAACATGAGACTATTTATCTTATTGCACCCTAGTGAAACATGGATGTTGTGCAAGACCTCTAAGATCCCTTACCCAATCCTTTTGTGTATAATGATGATGGCTATGGAGTGAAATATAGGTCTTACTTTCATTTCACATTTTTGAAATGGAATGCAGTGGATTTGGTGCTATCTATATAAACTGACGGTGTTTGTATGGCGACCTGAACTAAGTTCTGCGAAATTTGGGTTACTGGCAATTTTGTTCCTAGCATATCCAATTTATGTTGAGAATTAAGAAAGAGATGAAAGAGTATACATAAATCAGCAGCTCTCACTCCTTTATATACTAGATTTCATATAAGGTAAGTTACAATTATAATCACAATCATAATTCCTATGTAATCTCTAAAGATACTGAATCATATCACCTAAAAGATACTAAATCTGAATCATATCAGATCTTAATCTCTAACACTCCCCCTCAAGATGAAGCATATATATCATAAGCTTCAAGCTTGTTACACAGTTGTGTTACGCGACTTCCAACCAAAAACTTGGTAAATAGATCAGTTAGCTGGTCCTTAGACTTCACATGAGTAGTTTTTATCATATTTTGTTGCACCTTCTCTCTGACAAAGTGACAATCTACCAAAATATGTTTTGTTCTTTTATGAAAAACTGGATTAGAAGCAATGTAAATGGCTGCTTGATTATCACACATTAGCTCCATAGGTTGTGTTAGTTGAAATCTAAGTTCCTGTAACATATGTTTTACCGAGACAAGTTCTCGAGTTGTATACGCCATGACTATATATTCTGACTTTGCACTTGAACAAGAAACCATTGTTTGTTTCTTGCTTTTCCATGAAATTAGATTGCCACCAACAAACACATAATACCTCGTAGTAGATTGCCGATCAGTCTTAGAGGCAACCCAATCAGCATCACTATAGGCCTGAACTGAACAATGCCCATAGTTCTTATGTAAGAGTCCTTTGCCAATGGTTGTTTCGAGGGAATTGCATAAATTGACTCACCACACTTGTACTGAATGAAATGTCAGGCCTAGTAACTGTAAGAAAGTTTAATTTTCCAATCAATCTCCTATAGTTTTCTGCATCTTTTAAGAGTTCTCCTTGATCTACATCAAGTTTGAGGTTGGGATCCATTGAAGAATCTACCGATTTACACCCCAACAAGCTAGCTTCTTCTAGGAGGTCGACAACATACTTGCGTTGGGAGAGACAAATACCATCTTTAGATCTTGTAACTTCGATTCCCAGAAAATATTTCAATAGACTGAGATCTTTTGTTTGGAATTGTTGTTGTAGGAATTCCTTCAATCTATGAATTCCATTTTGATCATCACCAGTAATAACAATATCATCAACATATACGATCAATAAAATTTTACCAGATCTTGTGTGTTGATAGAATACCGAATGGTCTACTCCACACTGCTTGAGACCAAATTTCTTCACAACTGAACTAAATTGTCCAAACCGAGCTCTTGGAGATTGTTTTAAACCATATAAAGATTTCTTCAGTAAGCAAACTTTCTCAGACTCCCCCTGATCAACAAATCCCGAAAGTTGCTCCATATAGATTGTTTATGCGAGATCACCATGGAGGAATGTATTTTTTATATCAAGTTGGTAGAGAGGCCCAGAATAAGTTGCGGCTATGGATATAAGCATCCGGACTGACGCCATTTTTGCCACAGGAGAAAAAGTTTCAGAATAATCGATACCATAGACTTGTGTTTATCCTTTAGCAACAAGACGAGCCTTGAGTTATTTGATAGATCCATCAGCAAGTGTCTTAATAGTATATACCCATCAACAACCAACAATTGAGGCGTCGGGAGGAGTAACAAGCTTCCAGGTATCATTGGACCATAAAGGATCTATTTCCTCTTGCATAGCTTGCTTCCACCTAGGGGTTTTGTATGACCTCAGTTATACGCTTTTTTATAGACATAGAATTCAGGTTTGATAGAAAACAACAAAAGGAAGGGGACACATGGTTGTAAGAAACAAAATAGAAATCGGATGATGGGTACAAGATCGTTTACCTTTCCTTAAAGCAATAGGCCAATCTAGGTCACTAATTTCTAGATCTGGTGACAAATTAAACGTTGGAGGAGAGGGTTCATCCGAATGACCATCTACCATTCGACGAGGTCAATGGGAATAAACCTGCAAATCTGTTCGAGACAATTGATGAATGGGAAAAGGATTGGAATTTGTAGGTGAATTGTCTGAACTTTTAAGAGAATTATCCAAAGAGTTGTCAAAAAGTGAGGGTTGGGGCGACTCTGTCCATGGTAGCAGGGTCACAGGAGTGTCACTGGATGCGCCGATTAAACAGCGGCAATGCGGAGGCGCGTGGGGGCTAGTGGGACACTCATCGGCATTGCTTCTTCCTTTGTCTTGGTCACCGGTGGCTGTTGGAGGTGTCTTTGGGGTTAGATTGTTAAGGTTAGTTATGTTTTTGTGAGAAGGGTTCTGGTATGGGTTTTGGTTGTGAGAAAACACAGGTTTAAAAAACCTGCTCTGATACCGTGTTGAGAATTAAGAAAGGGATGAAGAGCATACATAAATCAACAACTCTCACTCCTTTATATACTAGATTTCATATAAGGTAAGTTACAATTCTAATCACAATCATAATTCCTATGTAATCCCTAAAGATATTGAATCATATCACCTAAAGATACTGAATCATAATTCCTATGTAATCCCTAAAGATACTGAATCATATCACCTAAAGATACTGATTCTAAATCATATCAAATTTTAATCTCTAACAGTGGCCATTGACTTGAGGTCTGGTGCAATATCATGCTTTTGGATTTGACTACCTGGACATAGCTATGCTACATTTTCAACAACTAAATGTTGGTCCTTTCCTTAAACAAGGCTTTGTTTTTTTCAGGGTATTTGCTTGATGATAACCGTCTTACAGGTGGCTCGACTCCCTAATATTAAGGTACCTAAGCTATGATTAGCTTATGCATTTATGATACTTCTGATGCTTCTCAGTTCCTTATATTTTATTATGACTCAGGTTGCTGCTGTTCTTCTTTGCTGCGCATTTGTCTATGACATCTTTTGGGTCTTTATATCACCATTGATATTCCATCAAAGTGTTATGATTGCTGTAAGTAATGATCTTATATTTCACATTTTGTTCTACTGTGTTGTCAAAAACATTTTGTTACTTCACATTGTGCGCAAATGTATGAAACAACAATTAGATTGTGTTCTTGACACTAACTTAATAGATTCAAGTAATGCCAGCTTAATGGGAACTTTTGCCTTTGCGTACAACATGAGAATGAGAGTTGATAATCAATGAAGCATTCTTTAAATTTTAATTGGCTAAAAAGTTCCTCTTTGTATCATGAACACTTATTTATTGAAATACTGTCTTTAGACGACTCTGAGAAAATTTTATTGTCTATGTCTTTATCATGGTATTTTTAATTCTTCTAATGGTATATTATGGGTAGCATTTTAGAATTCATAGTTTTTTCTTTTATTTTTCCAATCTTCAAAGGTTGCTAGAGGTGACAACAGTGGTGGCGAATCCATTCCCATGCTTTTGAGAATTCCTCGATTGGCAGACCCTTGGGGTGGTTATGACATGATTGGATTTGGGGACATTCTTTTCCCTGGTTTGCTCACATCATTTGCTTACAGGTATTATTTTGAGTGAATTTAGTTGCTCTTTGCTTAAATTGAAAGATTTTAAATGTAGAATCATATGATCTGTCCCTTTTTTTAAGTGTTTCCCTTAACTATTGAGAGAGCTTGCTTGAGATGGTTCTTATTTTAACTAAATCAAAGATGTGGAGATATGCTACAAAGAAGAACACTAAAAGCAATTATTTTAGGTAGCTTTAATGGAAGGGGGTGAATTTGTTATACTCCATAGTT
>JANIMX020000153.1:747810-765510 GCA_024582655.2 Erythroxylum kunthianum | reverse complement strand
TTTCGGCCTGAAAGCCGGTGACCCCAGGGAAGGAGGCATCGCCTCGAATCACACATATGAGACCAAAGTCTTGACACCACAATGTCCACACATAGCAGCTGCAGACTCTTCTAGGCATGCCTATTTACCCTTAACAAGACTCAGCAGGTTAAAATTCCAATATCACATCACAAAACAATTTTTAGAAACAACACATCTTATCACAATTTTTTACATTGGTCACCGGGTACCAATGCACATACTTATGTACACATGAAACAGCAATTGGAAAAAATTGCCCAAATTTACGAAGTCCAAAATGAACGTGAAACAGACCTAGACAAATTTTCCTTCGTGGGAAGGAAAATTTATCTGAATTCTAACAAAATTGGAATTATTCAATTCGAATATTCCTAGCTCAAAATATAACAAATGGGCCAAAAACGGGTCCAAAAACCCTTTTTATTTCAACTTGCAATGTTGTAACCAAAGAGGCCCAAAAACTGGCCCAAAACCCAGATCCCGCAATCATGACTAACATTCACGGGCGTGGTTGCACTGCCACAATCGTGGCTTACAGGCCACGATCGGGCTTTGCACTGTCACAATCGTGGTTTCAAAACCACGAGCTACATCGGCTGAAATCACGAACGTGTTTCTAAATCTAATAATTCCACGATCGTGTCTTCACAAGTAACAGTTTCCACGATTGTTGCCTCAAGTCCATGATCGTGTCTTCACAGATTCGCCCAATCCACAATCGCGTCTTCACGATTCACGAAAGTGGCTTTACTTGCCACAAACGTGCCTCCTCAGTCTACGAACGTGGCTTTACACTCCACGATCTAGGCTTTGCATTCCACGATTGTGGCTTCGTAGATTTTAAGTCTCACTATCGTGGCGGCAAATCCACGATCGTGGACCACTGCTTCAGACAGACAAAGTTCGTCTTCTCCAAAACATCAGTTCCAAATTTTTATACTCAAATACAACACAATCACACATACTAACTTTCATATACTCCATACAATCTAATCTTCCATACGTTCCAAAACACTCACAAAAACTCTCGGAAAGAAAACATAAATCACAGAACAACCGTACTTCTCAGGTTTAACAAATATCAAACATAAGTGTTGAACATAGGCATCAAAAACTTACTCAAACTTTCAATACAATCCATACAAAATATAGTTTCCATACTTTAAATCCAAGCTTTCACTTTATTCCAAAAGCTTTAACACTGATTTTTCTCCACTTCTACCAAAAACGAAAACTCACCGAACAACGTTCATCATCAAAATCACCATTACCAAAACTTTATATAACAACGAAAATGACAGAAATTCAACATCCATCACAATACAAAACTCTTACCTTACTCGTTAATATCCACCGATTCTTCTATCAATAAAATCTACAAAAATCATTTTGCTTTCTCTTTGTTTTCGTCGACTACAAACAATAAGTGAAGAAATTTATGCACAAGTCACGTTTTCAGATATATATTAGGCCTAAGTCCAAATTTCCAATTCTTTTCCTAATCAATTTATGAAAAGCCCACAATTATTTTCACTCGTATTTATACAGGTATTCCTACCTGCTAAATTCAATAATTCCAATTTAGCAATTTCACAAACGCAATTGCACCATTTCTACTAGGGTAGGGTTCAAGTCATTACAATCCTCCCCACTAATTTAAATTCTTCCTCGAATTTACATGCTCAGACCTGCACACATCCTGCTGCTACAATCGAAGCATAAGCTTCCACAACATGACCATGTACTTAACACAATTGTAACAGATTTTTAATTAAACACGACATACTTACGCACTCATCACGATCGTCACAGAGCCACAAAAATCTCGTCACATGTCACATCTCTTCACCTCGTTCCATAAGTCTCACAGATACAAAGCAGATCCTAAATCTCATTATCACAGGGCAAACGGCCTAATTGGGCCCAATTCCTTAGTTTCATATTGATCACAAAAATATGAAAATTTCACCATTCACCGCCAATATACACATAGGGACAGATGACCTATCTTATCACGTTCAGATTTAATCCAATTCACCATATTAGCACAAACTCATACTATCTGTAAAAGCATTTAAAATCAAACCACAACATCATACAAACCATCAAAACACACTTGTGTAAGATCTCATTTTCGAATCGAGAACAATTCCTTAACTCTTTCAAGAGAAGTATCTGTTTGTTTCGGAGCTGGCTCACCTATCTGGTTACAATAATTTCATTTGGATCCTTAGATCACTAAATATCTCCACAGACATAGACATTGGTCAATGGAAAATTTAAAAGCCAACAGCTTTTACCCTCATAATCAAATCCTCACTTATTCTTTCCAATGGGTAATCCATGCGGACATGTATGAAATGGGCCGACTTATTCAACCAATCCATAATTACCCAAACTGAATCATGCTTCCTTTGAGTGTGAGGAAGTCAAGTCACGAAGTCCATCATCACATTCTCCCATCCACCAATTTCAGTTCTTATCTCCTTATCTTCCATTGATCATCAAAGCACAATATGTCTCAGTGTATATACACATATCACATTTTTACCGCTATAATTTCTGAGCTTCTCAGACCATTCAGTACACCCCAAAGTGACCCCTAGTTGGATTCATGTGTTTTTCATGATATTTCGTAAATGTTGGTGAGGGGTACATGGATGAACTAAAATGACACCCGAAAAAGAGGGGTCCTGAGACTAGTGTAGTCCCATACCTACACAGTCTCATGATTCCTCTTTTTCGGGTTCGGTTTTAGTTAATCCATGTACCCCTTCGCCAAGAAGTCTTCCAGGAGCTGCTACGATCGTGGCTTGAACTCCACTCTTGAGGAATGACACCACAATCGTGGGTAAACACTCCACGCTTGTAGAATGAACCTCTATATAAGTCACGATCGTAGGTTGAACTCCACACTCGTGAGTACATAACCACGAACATGGGTTGAACTCCACGCTCGTGAGTACACAACCACGAACGTGGGTTGAACCCCACGCTTATGGACTTAAACTCTAGATAAACCACAAACGTGGGTTGCACTCCACACTTGTGGGTAGAAAAACACGAGCGTGGGTTAAAACTCCACGCTCATGGACTTAAAATCCATAAAGACCATGATCGTGTATGGAAATTTCACAGTCGTGGACTTACACTTTTGCATGTTTAAAACAATATGTTTTCCCTCTTCATTCTCACACCGCATGACATACTTTCTTTCCCTCTGCCAGACGTGACCAGTCACAAGCGCAACGTTCCCTCTCCCTCAGTTCTGTTCTATATTCCTTCAACATGCCTCTGAGAAGAAGAGCAACGTCTAACTCTGGCGAAGAGCTGCGAGTCCAAGTGTCTAGAGAAGGTAAGTTTGATCGTGCTAATAAGTTCAGTGCACCTTTTCCCATCTATTCGGAAGACGAAGGTAGGTGTTTCCTTGACATCAAAGATAGGGCCATTATTCCTCCCCAATGCTTTAATTTCATAGTGTTAGATAGTATAGGGCTTCATGTTAGGGTAGTAGAAGTAGCTGTTAATATAGGTTGGTCTTCATTCATTCAAATGGATTACCTGATTTATGAAATCCTAACTGTTGAATTTTCACCACGATGCGCTTCTACCAAAGATGTGTTTTGGTTTCATTTAAATGGACAAGCGTATAAATTAGATTATGTTGTGATGCTTGATATTTTTTATTTGCCTAATACCAATTTCATTGATGATCTATATGAATTCGATATTGATGAATATTGGCATATGCTTACTAGTTACAATTCGTATGAGACAAAAAATGCACCCAACTCACTAATTCGCAACCCTGAACACTTACTCTTGCATAAATTTTTGTGCTTAACTGTGTTTAACAAAACTTAGAGTAATAAGTGTTCAGTTCAGGAATTGTTTTTCTTGTGGTGCATGGATCGCAAGATCAAATATAACACTCCATCACACATTTTTAGATCTCTTGTGAATACCTTAATCAAGATGAGCTCTTATTTAACCATGCCCTATATTGCTACTACTGTGGTACTTCATTACCATATTAACATCGATGGTTTGCTTGGTAGACAACCTGATAGTTTTAAACTTGCACATTTAAGGCATGTTGAAATTGTCTGTCATGGGCTCGGGCACACCGATTTTAACGTAATTCGGTACCTATCGCTGGTACTTGAGTCCCGAATTTGTCCATTAATGGGACTAGTGGGTGATTTCATACCTAGGGTCTAGACGCCGATGAGGTCATTACCTAGGGTTATGACGCTCCTGTCGACTGATCCGGACTCACCCCGGATGGGAGTCGAGTCAACACCAGGTTTCGGTGGGTGTGAGCACTAGTTGGCCGACTAGTGGCAGCACACGCTCTTGTTCTGGCAAATTGTATGATTTTTATGCTTACCGAGAAAATGATGGAATGTGTATATGATAAGTTAAATTGCATGTGTAACTGGCCTAAGAATCAGTATCGGGTCACCGGGGCCATTCTGGCATATACCGAGTGCTACTTGTGATTTATGATTTTTTCTGCTCACGAGTACCAAGCGTACTCACCCCCTCCACTTTACCAACCATGCAGGTCAGTTGTCGAGTCGGGAGCTACTGTGATTGTGCGGGCCATATTGATCCTTAGGTACACCGCATATGGGTGACCACTGCTGTTCGTCTTTGTATTTGGGTTGTCTAGTGGCTTATGAACAAAATGATATTGTATGTTATGTATTGTGTATTGGGTCGTCATAACACGGGTATTTGATTGACCCATTGTTATTATGCTATGTTGTTGTATGAATATTTGATGTTCATATATGTATTGAGTGTGTTGCTTGCGATTATTAAAGTTGTGCATTAATGTTGAGCGGACCTGAGGTCCAGGAGCGGAGGTTAGGCGATATAGTTTGACTTCAGTCATTGGAGTGTGTTTTGTTTTTGTAGGTTGTGTTAAAAAAAATTGGCTAGTTAATATACAGCCGTTGTGCTATCCGATTTTCGAAAAAATTTTGTAACTTTGATTTTCTTGTGTGTGATGTAAAGATGCTGGTAAGCCTTACATAGCTGGGTTAAGAGCACCGCGTGTACTCTTAGCCCGGGTATGTGGCGGTTGTCACAGGCTCGGGTCGGTCCGATTCGTGACATTATCCACCCCAATTTGCTGCAACTGTGACCCTATGTGTAACGACTCGAACCCTGCCCTAGTAGGAATTGTGCAATTGTGGGTTTTTCGTAAATTGATTGGAAGATATTTGGAAATTGGACTTGGGCCTAATCCAACAAGAAGGGCCCAAAAGTTATAAAAAATTTACTTGAGGCATGATTTCTTCTTCTTCCTTGTGTATATGTAGCTGACGAAAACAGTGAGAAAAACAAGAAGAAGAATTTTTGTGGGTTTTATGTAGAAGAATCGGAGGGAAACAAGTGCTTAAGGTAAGAGTTTTGTATTGTGTTGGATGATGATTTTCTGTCATTTTAGTTGTTGTATAGTGATTTTGGAGTTGATGAATGTTGCTTGGTGATTTTTCGTTTTTGTTCGAAGTGGAGAAAATCGGTGTTGGAAGCTTTGGACTAAAGATAAAGCTTGGATTTAAGGTATGGAAAGTCTAATCTGTATGGAAAGTATAGTGTCGTATGGATTGTATGGAAAATATATGTTGTGTGGTTTCCGATTGAGTTTTGTGTTGTCTATGGTAGACATTTTGGTTTAATATTCGTTAAACTAGAGAAGTAGTTGTTTCTGATGATTATGTGTTTTGAGTTTTTGTATGGAAGATTTAGATTGTTTGGTCTGTGGGAAAAATGAGGAAGGTGATTTGTGTTTGAATAAAGATTGGTGTTGTGATTAAGGAGAAGAATCTGGAAGTTTGATTCTAAGAAGACGAACTCTGTTCGTCTGAGATTGGTGGTCCACGATCGTGGTTTTGGCGCCACGATCGTGAGACTCAAATACTGTGAAGCCACGATCGTGGCATGCGAGCCACGCTCGTGGAATAAGAAATCATGCTCGTGGAAGTGTGCCACGCTTGTGAACTATGAAGTCACGATTGTGTATTTGAAGTCACGATCGTGGTTTTTGGGCGAATCTGTAAAGACACGATCGTAGACTTGAAGCCACGATCGTGGAATTGTTAACTGCGTTAACACGCTTGTGATAGCAACTGACTCGTGGGAATGTAAGGCACAGGCGTGGGATGGAAGCCACGCCTGTGGCCACGAAGACACACTCGTGGTTTTGAAACTACGATTGTGACATTAAAAAGCACGATCGTGGCCTATAAGCCACAATCGTGGCATTGCAGCCACACCCATGAGGGTTAGTCACAACCGTGGGATCTGATGTTTGGGCCAATTTTTGGGCCTTGTTACTGAAACGTGACAAGTTGAAATTAAAAGGTTTTTTTGGATTGTTTTTGGTACATTTGTTATATTTTGAGCTAGAAATATCCAAATCGGATAATTCCAATTTTTTTGGAATTTAGATAATTTTTCCTACGAAGGAAAAATTCGTCTAAGTCTGTTTCAAGTCCAATTAGGACTTTGTAAATTTGGAAAATTTATGCCAATTTCTATATGTACATGCATTGGTACCAGGTGACCGATGTCAAAATTGTGCTCATATGTGTTCTGCAATTTTCGAAAATTTGTGTTAATATGAAATTGTAGTTTTTGCCTGCCGAGTCTAATTAAGAGTAAATGGTCATGCCTAGAAGGGTCTGTAGCTACCCATCTGTCAGAGATGAAAGTCTCATATCCATTAAACGAGAGGTGATGCCTCCTTTATTGGTGACCATGGGTCCCAACATCTGTAATTTGTGATCCATTACCCGTGTCCGTTTAGACAATGCAGGCTATGTGTTTTCTGAAATCTGTTTCTGAAATATGTTAAATGAAATTTGCATTTAATTGTTTAAACTACTCATTATTTCTGGAATCTACATGTGACGAGGGATAGGTGTCCCTCTTCTGTTTATTTGTTTAAATTTTGTAAATTGCCTGTGGCAAGGTATAGGTTTCCCTCTTTTATTTTCTATTATTTCCGTACTTTCCCACTAAGAGAAAGCTTAGCACAGAGTGTGTTCTCCGTGTAGGTCAGGACAGGGGGAAGGAGCTCGTAGGGACGTCGGGATCGCAAAGGCCAACGATGTAGAGTCTTTTGTTCTCTGTTTTGTTTTCTGTCAATTGTATTACAATATTTTTTGTAACGGCCTGCGGGGCTTAATTATTGTAAAGTTTTGTAAGTAGCCCACCGGCTTGGTTACTGTAATTGCAATGTGGCTCGACCACATATGATAGTTTTAATTTTTCGCTGCATATTTGTATTTTTCATATGGGGCCCAACGCCCAGATTGTATGTTTAATTTCTGCTACAAGTGTATGTGATTATCTGTGTGAGAGCAATCAATTTACGCTTCCCCAACTCCTTGAGAGGCTGTGAGTGTGAGTGATTGAATGTAATACCGGTAGCGAACTGATGTTCCCTTCTAAGGGGTGTCGCGACGCTACACTATGACACCAGAACATCCGTGAAGCACATGAAGGGAAATGTTGTAGCCAGCACCACAGCCCTTGCCTCCCAACCATCTGATTCATCCCAAGCCCAGCAGTTATCACAAGCCACACAGCCCCCAGTGCCAGCACCACAGCCACTTCTAGCTTGTCCACAAGAGTCCACACAAGCTCAAACAGAGGATAAATTACAACAGATCTTGGATCACCTCACTTCTAACCACCAGCAAATGTTGGCCCTCCAGACACATATGACACAAATCCAAAAGGAGCAGGCCTCTATGAAAAGGAAATTCCTTCAATCCCAAAATCTTGAAGTGTCTTTTCTACCATCCTCACCAGTATCTTCCCCACCATCCTCACCAAGGCATTCTCCACCGCGGTCACAACCGTCATCCCAATAAGCTTTCTCTACCCTTACTTTCTTTTTATTGTTTTTAGTTTCCTTTCTTTACCTTATTCCTTATATGTTGTCCATGTTTTGTTTTGTCACATTGGGGACAATGTGTCCTTCAAGTGTGGGGAGGTTTACTTATTATCCTTGTTACTTATTATTTAGCATTGTTTATTTGTTTTCTTGGTTTGTTGTTTAGTTACTTTCTATGTTTGAATTGTTTTTTATTTTATTTTAGGTTACATGTTAGAACTTGTGTATTTGGTGTTATGATTAGCAAAGAAACCATACTTGAACCTAGTACCACTATGTTGCCATAAGAATCCATTATACTAGTTGGAACAAAGATATAATACATGCTCCACTTAAATAAAGAGTGAACCATATGGAGTGATGAAAGTAAATAGTTCCAAAAGCTTACCTAAACTTGGCATGTGTGCAATGATAGGGTAGAGATGCATGATGAGCTTTCATTTGAACCAATGTGAGAAATTGGGCTTTTATGACTCTATTTCATAGTCATTCATTTACTTGTTATGTGATACTTCCTTAGGATTCAACCTCTAGAACTTGCTTTGAACCGATTTGAGTCGACGGGATGCATGTTTTAATATAAATGAATAAGGTCATCTTTGTTTTAAACCCCTTAGCTTAAACCAAACACCTTTTACATCATTCCATTGCTAACCTCATTGAGCACATCACCATTCAAAACCCTTCAATTTCCACAAGTAAGCAATTTTGGCTATAATGAGGGACTTATGCTTGTTTAGCTTTCTCAAAAGTTATGAGAGGCACCACTACTCATATGGGGCAAATTTATGTGCAAACAAAAAATAGGAACGTATATGGAGAAAAATAGAAACAACAAGATAACAGAGAAAAAGAAAGAAAAACACAGAAAAAGACAAATAGTAAAAAAATAAACAAAAGAACAAAGAGAGAAAAGAGATACATCCTTGTTTCCATTTTTTCGTTGTGTGATTGAAAAAAAATGGATGAGTGGTGCAATATTTGGAATCCTTTTGTGAATCCCAGCATATATTTGATTGTTTATCCCTTCGATTACTTACTTTATTTCTACTTTTGGAGTACCCTTTATCTTTTTTTTCAACCTTAACCCTTGCCCCATTACAACCCACATCAAGTCCTTTTGATATATTATGCATGCAATCAATGTAGAGGATAGTTGGTGTATAAGCAAGTTTATGATAGTGTGGTGTTCTATAGGAAGTTTGAGGGAAACACTAAACACCAAACACTTGAAGGAAATGAGTGAAAACCGTGAGGAATATTCATTATGCATCCATAATTATCCTTGAGTGATGATGTTATGGAATGAAGTTTGTCTTTGTTACTAATTATAAGTAATTATTCGATATGATTAGCTTGATCTTCGAGTTGGTTAAATCTGATTGATGGCATGTTTTTCATCTTTGGGAAAATGAAGTAACGGATTTGATTGGAAATGTTTGGTTTTTCTTGAGGACAAGCAAATATTCAAGTGTAGGGAAGTTGATAGTTATAAAAGTTTGTGTATTTTCTGTCAATATACAATTGCATTTGCTGCATGTTGGGTGTTTAATGTGAAATTTTATGATTAAAAGTTATTTGGTCGTTTGTTTAGTTTAATTTTTATGTTTGCTGTTTGTATTGGTGATGGTTGAGGGTAAAGCTTTCTTTTTTATGCAAGAATGGAAAAGGGTAAAGTGGAGAATGGAACAAAAAAGGAGAAGAAGAAGAAGCATAGGACCTACTGGAAGTAAAGCCATAATCATGGCTTCAAAAAGAGAAAAAAATTGCCACGATCATGGTTTCGCATTGATTGAACCCACGCTCGTGTATTCATAAGCACGATCGTGGCTTTGTATCGATTGAACCCACACTCGTGGATTTATAAGCAAGATCGTGGCTTCGCAAATAGTGGCTAAACCCACGATCGTGGTTTTATAAGCACGATCATGTCTTCACGTTGATTAACCCCACGAGCGTTGTTTCATAAGCATGATCGTGGCTTAACGTTGATTGAACCCACGCTCGTCAATTCATAACCACGATCGTGGATTCGCAAATAGTGGCTAAACCCACGAGCGTGGTTTCATAAGCAAGATCGTGGCTTCGCATTGATTGAACCCACGCTCGTGGATTAAGAGACACGCTCGTGACTCACAGCACATGATCGTGTAAGCCAAAACACGATCGTGACTTCACCAACATTGAATGAACCCACGATTGTGGGCTGAGAGACACGCTCGTGACTTGACAAAACAACAAACGACAGCAGATCACACTATAGTTTTAATGGATCAAAGACAACAACCATTTTTCTGTCATCGATAAGGACGCCATTTAGCGACATATTGACGTAGAGAGCAGCAGAATACAGAGACACGGTAGAATATAGAGACACATTACATACATATATTTATGTTACTTTCTTTTCTTCTACATCAACTATCGAAATGAATACTACAGTTGTTAAGAATGCTTTTTATATGATGCATGGCTAAGTGATAAGTGTGAAATTGCATATGTTTTATGTGTGATTATTGCGTGAAATTGTATGTGAATTAAGATTTTTAGTTTAGTATTTCATGATTTTATGTGTGTTAGGTTGTTTAATATATTTTTACGTTGCATGTGTAAATATTGGTGTTTAATCCTATTTTAGCATATTTGGACATCAAATTGTGTGAATTAGGATAAAACATTAATTTTATTATTGCATCCAATGTGTTCATGCATTAATTTCATAGTATTTTTTTATTGTGTGTGACAATCTACATATTTTTAAGGCATGATTAATTACTTAAATTCTTTGGTTAGTGGCAGGTGTAAATATTGAAGAAAAATGGGAAATAAATCTGCAAGAAAAAAGACACAAACACTAGAAAATACTGCTGAGAAACAAATCCCACGATCGTGGAATTATTTCCACGATTGTGGTTTGATTCCCACGAATGTGGGAATTCCCACGAACTTGGGAATGCTACCCATGATCGTGGATAGCTGAAACGTAGGGACAGAGCGAGAGGCAGACATAAAATGCAGGACCATAACAAAAGACGCATCCGCCAAGATTTAACTGAAGAGTTTAAGTTCCCAAAAACTCAAGAGTTAAATGGTCATATCAAAAAGCACAAAAAACGCAAAACACAAGAGAGAAAAACGCAAACAAGAGAAGGCACCAATCAGGAGGATTAAAAGCTATAGTGGAGGTGCCCCAAAACTACACAAATTAATTGTCAAATCAACCTAGTCTAGAAGGGGGCGGCGTGATAGGTTGCAGCGTGGAGGCTGGTGCGTGGCTACTGGAGACAAAGGAGCTAGAGCTTGGGGCGTGGACCAGCGTGGAGCAAGCCATAAGCTGGGGCGAGGCGTGGTGCATCCGAGTACGTGCAAGGCTGGAGGCAAGAGCTGCTGGGCGCGACACCGTGCTGGCGTGATGCGTTGCGAGCTGCGGATGAGCGCAAGCGTCCAGTCCAGTCCAGTTTCTTCCGGTAGTCTATTGTCTTGACGCACAATAATTTATTTTATTTATTTCTCAGTATATTTTATATTTTTACAGAATATAATTTTGTGTTTAATTTGTTTTTATTATGTGTAGTTAATTAATTGTTATGATTTATTGTTTGAACTATTTGTGAACCTTTGATGATGGATTTAATTAGATAAATATTTGTGATATGCATTGCGATTTAATCCTAGCAACAGACCGAGAGGGTGAGTTAAGAAATCCTAAGCGATAGACCGAGAGGGTGAGTTTAGGAAACTGTGTTGGGTAAGAGGATGAGAGTTAACTCCCAATAGACCATGTGCATATTTAGCCTTTGACATTTAGTTAGAAGAAAGATCTGGGCTACTTGTCAAATTCACCTGTAGGATCACTTCACATTTAGTTAAACGGTTAAGAAAAATTAGTAAGACTAGAGATAGCATAATTGATCTTAATTTGTTAACTAAGGACAACTAATTACAGCTTGAGAAAGTGTATTTAGTACAGTAGAAAATTTTGGGTCAATCATAAATTGAATCAATTAATCAAAGGGGAACAAATAGGGATAACAATGAATCCTAATTCTTAATCTGGATTTTTCTCTTAATTTTAGTTTGTTAGTTTGCGATTTTGACTTTTTTATGTTATTTCCTTTTATTTTAATTTTACCTTTGTTTTATTTTTACATATCAAAATTTCTGATTTGGTTTCATCTCAAGCAAAGATAATTTAATTTATTGAGTTTTTTAGAAATTCTTTGTGGGATCGATATCCACTTTTTTACTACAATACGACCAGTATACTTGTAATTTTGAGCATAAAACTAGTTAGAGTATTTACACCCCAACACGATGCATGTTTTAAATGAAAGCATGTTTTATAAATGCATGAATGCTTTGGTGAAGTAAAATGTGATTAGACTAGTATGTATGAAACATTTTGATATGATGACTTGTTTGCATGAAAACATAGACCGAGTGCAGTTACTGGCTATAAGACAGAGTATTAAATTGTTAAGTACCAACTATATGGTTGGGTACGAATAATTTGGCTAGAAGTCGTGATTATTATTTTGTTTTGGTATGACTGATTATTTAAGGCATAATGCCTTGTTTTGTTTGATTTGACTGGTGAAGTCAACAATGATCACTGGGTATGAAAACTGGCTATCGTAGTGTGATGGAGTTTTGCGAAGCTTGTGAGCGAGTGCTCGTAGTGTGACGGAGTCCTGCGAGGCTTGCAGATGAGTTCTTGTAGAGAGACGTAAGTCCTGCAAGAGACTCAAGTGACCAAAATCCTGATTCACTACGGATGAAAGTCAGAGCCAACACCGGAAAAGGATGTTTCTGTTTTTCATGAAATCCTTCTGTGGGTGTGCATGCTAGTGGGCCGACTAGTGGTGAAACACATTGTGATTTGGCTACTTGATATTATACTTGTGTTTTCCAAAAGTTGGAATCGTAGGCCAGGCCTACCAAGATGAGGTAATAGGAATTACCCTATGGATAAGAGGTAACAAGAGTTACCCAAGGACATGTCTGTCTTTAAATTGTTGCATTTGTGTTTCCTACTCATTGAGTACGTAGTACTCACCCCCTCTCATTTTCAACCATGCAGATTAAGTGACGAGCCCGGAGCTTAGAGTTGACTTGCGGGTTTTATTTTTTATTTCGGGACTTGCTGCACGTGGGTAAATATTTTAAATTTGCTTTACTCCTAGTTTATAATAGCTCATGAGACTGATTGTAAGGACTGTTGTAAAATTGTTATAAAAATATTTCCGCTGTTTCAATTACTCTTTTAATTTTTGTTAAACTAAATAATGTTTTCTGAACTGCTAGAGCAGAGATACTCTGTAAGCCTTGCATAGTCGGTTTAAGGGTACAGTGAGTGTCCTTAGCCCGGGTATGCGGCCGTTGTCATGTGTTCGGCGTGATCCGGGGCGTGACATTATAACTTTGAGAACTTTGCTCAAACCTATCATATATTTAAGAAATTTGGTTCACTAAAACTTAGTATCAAACATACTAAACAAAGTAGTTTCTACTCAAAACAAAATTATAAATGGAAGAAAAGAAAGTAATAGTTTATATGTAATGACAATAAAATAAGATTACGACTCTAATCATACATTTTCTTACTTTCACTATTTCATTCAAACTAATATCTCTCACTACTATTATGAAAAGTTTACTCTCGGCAGCATCACTAGATCTCTCTTTAGCTCCCTTAACTCCTCTTTAAACCCATAATCCATGGATATATCTCTCGATCGGTATAAACAACATTACATGCCTCAAAATTTCTACTGATCCTCTCAAAGTTGTTATGTAGATAATACACTTTTTTTAAGAAAGAAAGAATATATTAATAAGGCAAAAGTTTGCAAAAGTTCATAAAGGACTATACAATCAAAGACTAAACTGTTATTACATCATTGTGATTAGAAATCACTAATGGCTACATCTAGGAATCAAGAAGCTAGTTGATTCTCCAAGTGAGTTGATATTGAGAACTGAAGCAATAGTTGTCCTTGTCAACAAAAATGTGCTGTCTAATTTTGCTACACAAGACTTACAAAGAAGTTTCTTTGGTGTTGAGAGAATCACAAAATATCATGTTGTTTCTTTCTTCCCATATGCCAGCAACTAGGTAGCTAAAAGCAACTCCGAACACCCATAAATCCCCTTCACATTTCATCTGAACATTACAACAACATTCAATAATGTCTAACCAAGAATCTGGTGGGTTGGCTAGGTGACACATATGAGTGATTGCAGTCCATATGTATTGACTGCACTGGCATTGAAAAAAATATGATCCACATTTTCAGTGGATGACTTGTATAGAAAGCACCAGGTTGGCAAAGCAGAGAAGTGTGTGATTCTATCCATTGAAGGAAGTATGCTTCTGATAGCAAGTTGTAAAGTGATTGAGGCATGAGGAGAGTTATGCTTATACCATGCGAATTTGTCCCAAGGGACAATGTGATTAATGTTCCTTAAGAGGGACCAACATGATGTATTAGAGAAAATGCCAGAAAGAGTATGCATCCATTAAATTAAGTCTTCTTTAAAATTATTAAGGACAACATTTGAAAGGAAACCAAATAATGTGGATGATGGTGATAAGACAGAAAGATTCATAATGGGAATGGCTTCAGCAACTGTAATTTTGGAGGATAAAGTTCCTTGCAGGGGAGTTGCTCCAGTAACAACAATTAGAGGACCAAAGGGGTCCAATGATCATGTCAAAAAGAGGTGATTCTGCCATCATTTACCATATATTTACAAGAGTCTCTGATAATAATCCAGGAATTTATAAGTGATGAGACATTGACTAGAGTTTTGGCATTCCATAACTCCATTTAGTTGGCATAATCTCTAAAATCTATCAAGCTAGGGATTAAGCCAAAGGGACTTAGGTTCGGGTAATAGATTTGGAGTGAAGCGAGTGGCCGGAGTAGGAAGCGTGGTGGTGGTGGAAGGCTGAGGAAGAGGTGGGTCAAAGTTAAGGGGGCCATATGTGATAGAGGTGAGAGAGACAAGGCCAAATTCTACCGCTTCGTCTCTCACTGAGCTGAGAATGTAGTTTTAACAAGTCCTCCAAGCTCGATAGCTTCAATCCAAGTCGGAGTATATCGAGGTCAGAGTTTATGGACCATTACTCGCTTGTTTGGCCCACGAGTTTCAGCAGAAGCAGTGTAGTAGAAGTCATCAATCATCTAGCAGCAATGGCAGTACTGTTGCTAGCAAAGCAAGAGTTCCCAAGCCAAGGGTCTCAATTCATAAGACTTGCCTTCTTCGAATACTAAATTGCAGAAGGGACATAACGTTGTACACATTTCCTCATTCACTTGAACGATTTTGCTGACGTATTATCTTACCTAAGCAGCGCACTTCGGATCTTTCCTTTTTTGTCTTATTGTTCTATTTATTGCGCAAGTCCTAACGTACGCAGTCTTCACCTGTCTCGTTCTACCTGCCCTCCGGCCTCCACTCATCTTGTACTTTCCGCAGCCAATAAGAATTGACCATAGGTTGTCACTTGGAGTTTTATAATCCCACTACTACTTTGATCTATCTAACTCGTTAGTGTTGTTTCTGGTCACTGAAATCTATTTGCTGAGCGTAAAGTTTCAATCTTTAACATGGCGGTGAGGAGAATAAAGCTAGGATCACTAGGGCTTGAGGTGTCAGCTCAAGGACTTGGTTGTATGGGCATGTCCGCCTTCTACGGCCCTCCGAAGCCGGAATCCGACATGATTGCTCTCATCCACCACGCCGTCGATAGTGGTGTTACTATGCTTGACACATCCGATATCTATGGTCCTAAAACCAACGAAATTCTTCTGGGCAAGGTTAGATTTTTACTTTTTTTTATTACAATGATTGTTATCAGTAACCAAAAAAAAAAAGTCTCGTCTTCCATTACCCATGTCCTTGTTTGTTTTTTTTCTCTTTCTTTTTACTTTTTTGTGTGTGGTTTGAAAATGCAAGTGCAGGCTTTGAAAGGAGTGAGGGAGAGAGTTGAATTGGCAACCAAGTTTGGAATAAGCTATGAGGATGGGAAAAGGGAAATTCGTGGAGATCCAGGTTATGTGAGGGCTGCTTGTGAGGCTAGCTTGAAGAGACTTGATGTTGAATACATTGACCTTTATTACCAACATCGCATTGACACCAGAGTTCCCATTGAAGTCACGGTTTTGCCTCTTCTCATCCTTTACTCTTTTAAGTTACTTTTATGTGGATTGTTTAGATTCCTTTTTCATTTATCTATCTGCTCTTTTGCAAATTAAGCTAATTTTATATGTATTAATCATCACACATTAGTCTATGGTGTTGCAAAGCTCAGAGATTGCCTCTAATATGATACTTTGTTACCAAACTAGAACTTAGTCAAAGGACATAAAAAGGCAGACATTGAACTTGAACTATTGGGGGACGCATTTAGGATACGTGAGGCTTTCTTGTACTTGGTTAGAATCGAGATCCAATATTCCAATGTTGTAATGTCAAGGACACCATTGCACAAGGCCTCACTGGTATGTGCATGAGATAGACCAAACCGTATAATTATTACATTAAACCTTATTGGGATGAGGTTGAAACTTGATCAAGTGAAAAAAAATAGGATTTTGCATATCTAATTCTTACGTTGTGAAATCTTTTGGCTTTGCATCCGGTGTATCTTTTTGTAAATCTCCATAACGATGCAACAATTAATAACATGATGATGGTCTATAATTTAAAATCTCTATAAATCAATCAACCATTAGCATAATGCATCATGCCTTGTGAATGTGAATTGTTCAGATTCCAGCTGCAAATTGCAAAATTAGTTTGAACTTTGGGTAATGACATTCCATTTCTTCATCTAGCAATTCTAACTATGCTATTCTGTCTACATTGTGTGATTTCAAGTTTTTAATTTGGGATATATGTGTATTGCACTAGCACGGTGGAGTAGTAATGCAACTACAGCTAATTGCAGCTAACGTGTAGTCAAATTGATAATGGTTAATACAGTTGTTCCCCGTATGGAATTGGTGAAAGTTTTTAAGTTTTGTCTTTTGTCTTTGCAAGATCGGGGAACTCAAGAAACTGGTTGAAGAGGGTAAAATAAAATATATTGGTCTATCTGAGGCCTCTGCTTCAACAATCAGACGAGCTCATGCTGTTCACCCGATAACAGCTGTACAATTAGAGTGGTCCTTGTGGTCAAGAGATGTGGAGGAAGAGATAATTCCTACCTGCAGGTTGAGCAACATTGCAACAACCTCCTTTATGGAGTTGCTTAGTGTATAAATCATATAAATATTCAATCCTCATCTTGTCTCAATAACTTTTCAGGGAACTTGGCATTGGAATTGTTGCATACAGTCCTCTAGGACGAGGGTTCTTTTCATCAGGAATTAAAATGGTTGAAAACTTATCTGACGATGACTATCGAAAGGTTGGTCATAATACTTTATTAAAGTGAATATACTATTAGGAAAACTGTTTTGGGCATTTATAGTTTGGTGAAGTAGGTGTCTATAAAATGAAATTATGCTTTCATGAAGCTTTTGATTGCCATTGTTTTGTCACTGGACTGAGTTTTTGGATTGTCACAGCATCTGCCTAGGTTTCAGCCTGAAAATCTGGAGCACAACAATAAATTGTTTGAGCGGGTTAACGAAATTGCAGCAAAGAAAGGGTGCACTCCATCACAGCTAGCACTGGCCTGGGTCCATCACCAAGGAGACGATGTATGTCCCATCCCTGGAACCACCAAGATTGAAAACCTCAATCAGAACATC
>JANIMX020000153.1:534688-547948 GCA_024582655.2 Erythroxylum kunthianum | reverse complement strand
TTTAATCAAGCCTATATCAGATAACACTTCATCATGCCTCATATGATCTCGCTAAGTTAAGACATGCATAGTTCTATGCCACATGCATCCTACTAGGGGTCAAATCGGGATGTTACACACTATGACTGATTGAAGGAATTAAGTTTGACTGAAGAAGTAAACGAAACCTGACATCGGGTTACGTTGGGATTATAGTTGACTGAGAAGGACGTTTGATTAAAGGAATAAATGAAACCTGACATCGGGTTACGTTGTAAAACGAAACCCGATATCTGGTTACGTTGAATTGGGTTGACTAAAAGGGATTTATGTTGACTGAAGCAGAAACGAAACCCGATAGTGGGTTACGTTGTGAAAGTAAAACCCGATAGCGGATTACATGCAAAATTTATGTTGCATATGAATTTTTCAGACAAGATTAAAAGCTAAGACCCAATTACAATTTGATAAGTGGTTGGTTTATAACTCCAGTATAAAAAGAGTGATTCAGACAAGATTAGAAATTTGATTATTTTCGCAGAGTGTTCTGAAAAATTAGAAAGAGACCTAAAGTGAAGATCAGTGAGAAGTGAAGATCAACTCAAGAAAGCTTTGATTTAAGGTATGGAAAGATATTGGTTTTGTATGAACAGACATGAGATTTGTACTGAAAGATGTTTGATTAGTGAGGAAAGCACGTGTGAGGCTTGTATGAAAATGTGTATGAAAATATGATTTTCGTATATGGCTACTGACCAGTACTTGGTCCAGAGGTCATATCTTTGTCTATGCATATTTGATTAAGCTGAAATTTGAACTGAGTGACCTACACATGTAGGTCTTGATTTCATACGAAGGAAGTCAGTTCTGATTTTGCCTAAAAATGGTCTGAAAGTGGGTTCGAAAATGAGTTTAGTTTTCTGTCCTAGTTGAAGAATTTAATCCGAGCAGTGTGTGATGTGACTGAGTGTATGTGAGTGTTGTGACGCACTCGATATCCTCCCAATGGGTATTGAGGCGTAACAATATGTCACATTTTAGAAATATTTACAAATTGTAAATATTTTTGCAAAAAAAAAAACATTACAGTAAAATGTGCTATTATCCCTTTTTCTATTCTAACGCTGTATGCTGTCAACACTTGAATACCTACCATCTTCCAAATATGGTGTAAAACCGTAAAAGGATAAGACAAAGTTAGAATCAGATACGAAGGCGTCTATGGATTTTGCGCTACATCACCTAATAAAACCTTAGCACGTCACCAAAATAGACCTTTACTCATTTACAATATCACCAAATAGAAGACGTGGCACTCAGCTATTGGCGAATTGACATTAACATTCAGATTCAGAGGGAAAGTTTACGCTACACGCGGCTAATATGGACAGGATCTACGACTAGGTGGGCCCAAACTCCAAAGGACGACTCGGGCAGTCCGGACTCGGTGAGTGAGGAGACTCAGGAGAACTCGCCCTCCTTTGTAAACAACTAGGTTTGGGTTCTGTATAAATTTGAACTCTCTCTTCTTGAAAAAACTAAGTCCCTGGGGTTTTACCTTTTAGGCCTTTCTCTCTCTATCCCTCTCACTCTCACTCTTCCTCGTACCTGTTTATATTTTCAAAGCTTCTCTCTGTCTTTAGATAGATCTCTGATCAGGTAAATCTCATCCGTCCATTCAATTATTTTTTAATTTTCTTTTTACTAACTCCTTTTTTCATTTGCTTCTGTAATGCTACTCTGTGTATAATTTTGATGTTTTCAAGATATGAAGAATCCTGAAGTTTATTTGATAGGTTTTGTTTCTTTGCATTGTTCTGTGTTCAATTCGTACGTTCGTTTCTCTGTGTTTGTGTTCTTCCTCTGCATGCTCCAATTTCTGTGGTGTTAATTTATGAATGTTCGAGTTAGTCAAAGTGGGGTTGAATGGCAGCTTGTCGGGGCCATTTTGAATTTTAGGGTTTGGGAGAGGTTAGTGCATGCAGTTTTCGGAATATGGAGGGATTGATAAGGATGTCGTTGAGAGGAAAGAAGGGGGAATTATGGGAAATGAGTGATGGAGTTGGTTCTGTTAGCCCAACTGCTAATTGTTTTGTACAAGCTGGTGATTTGCTACGAGGAAGGTGGAAGGTTCTTTGCTTACCAGGGATTGGGATAGAGCATAACTGGCATAGATGTTGCAAACATTCAATTTGTAGTTTCTTGTTCTTTGTCTGGATAATGGTAAAAGTGTGTGCATGAATATGTGTATGAAGTTGAATTTGTTCTTGTTTGGAAACACAATAAGTTTGTTATTTTTCTGAAACCAGAAACACACACACACACACAGAGAGGGAGAGAGAGAGAGATCCTTTTCAATATTTCTTTTCGAGGGGGGACTTGGCTAAGTGGTTTAATTTTTTTGCAGTTCTGAGGTTCATGCTTTGTTGGACCTTTTTTCAGGTTTAACAGTAGTTTGTTTATTTTGGAAATGTTGGGTTAGGCTTTTTGAAGTTTATGGAACAACCTGTCTGTTGGAGCTAGCTTCTGTATATGTATACAAGACGTGCTGGTCAAGGAGATGGGCCTGTTCCCGGGCCAGTACGCACAAGTGATAGACTCAGGAGAAGGCCAAAATTATATGGTCGAACATATGTTTATTATACTCCAACCATCCGCCGTTCTAGGAAAAGTAAGACTAAGACAAGAACTGCAGCTTCTCGGATTGCGAAGATGTTATGTCCAGGGAATCGACCAGTGCGGACAAATTCTAATGTAAGTGCCCAAGTTTTCTGTTATGGCATTTGCACTGTTCAATTTTGAAAGTTTGATGAACATGGACTCTTTTTGCTGTCCAAATGAGTTTTGCAAATATTATAGGCCATAGATATGATATTTGGCTATCAGGGTATTTTTATATCCTATCATACAGACTGCTTCAGCAGCAGCATTGATTTTTTTTTACCACTTTGAATTGGAGAAGTCATTTAAAGTCATTCAATATATTGGTTCATTTAGTGCACTTGAAACATGATAGGTTTTGCTGCTAATTAAAATTGGAAAAAAGAACAAGTCTAAAAGGCAGTCTTAACTTTGTACACTGCACTAATACTGAAATATTAGGCCTTTGTGGCTCAGATGTATGGAAAGGGTTTAGTGTTTGAAGATTCACTAGAGATTTCAAACATTGACAGGAAATCTAGAGACATACCCCGATGAAATGGAGCATGGTGAAGAATAAAGCATGACAAGACTTCCTAAAATCCTATTAAGTACTGAAGGAGATTTCTTTTTATCTTAGGTGGACTTCAAGAGAATATGAATTTATTTCTTGAATTATGACTACATAGATATCTTGGTATATCTACATTTGTGCTATATATTCCTTTAACTTAATGCTATTTGGGTACCGATGATTCTGTTCCTTATGATCCTAGGGCTTTAAATTCTAATATATGTTACCTTTGTTCTGTCACAGCCAATTGCAATTAACCTTCGACGTTCTACTAGAAAGAGACGGATGTCTGTGAATCTTGAAGATTACACAGACAGTTCCGGTTCAGGAGATGAAGATTTGATGGTGAGGATCTTTATCCTCCAACACATACATTTTGTACAATATTGTTCCTCGTTTTTCTTTGTTTTCATGCTTCCAAGATCAGAAACTGTAGAAGTATGTTGAAGTGATTTATTTTCTACCTTTATCTTTATCTAAAACTCCAGCTAATTCTTTTATCAGAGACCTACATATCGACACTTGAGGAATCGGGTTGAAAATAATGTTAGTCAAGATGAATTGTTATCTCCCAAACGTAAAAGGATTGTTGAAACTAAATCAACGCCCCGGCGAGAAGGGTTGCGACCTCGTCGTGAAAAGTCAATTGCAAAAAAAACCATTAAACTCGAATCAGATGATGAGGATGATACTTCTGAGGAGAAGGTTGGCCAAGATGAGGTCGAAAATGGGAATGAGGCTGATGACAATGGAGATGATGATCATAATGACGGTGATGCAGAGGATGATGGTGAGGGTGAGGATGACGATGAAGGAGAGGAAGATGGTGATGATGAAGAAGGTGAAGAAGAACAGGATGGGAGGAAGAGATATGATCTGAGAAATCGTGCAGATGTGCGTAGACTCTCTGTGGGAGATGGTAAGCAGAGACCACGTTCTCCAAGAAGGGTATTGCATCAAGGAATAGGCACCAAGGTCAACAGGGATGTTAGGAAAAGTGGATCTCGGGTTCACAAGCGTCATCGTCTTACAAGAGCTGAAGATTCTGATGATTCTCTTCTGGTTGATGAGCTAGACCAAGGTCCTTCTATTCCTTGGGCTCGAGGTGGAAATAGATCTGGACCTCCTTGGCTTTTTGGGGGACTAGATATGCACGGGAGTACGACCTGGGGATTAAATGTGGCTGCATCTGGTTGGGTTCATCAAGGTGATGCTCTTGCAACCTTGACTTCAGGGATCCAAACTGCTGGGCCAAGCTCTAAGGGTGGTGCAGATATCCAACCTTTACAGGTTGATGAGAATGTGAGTTTTGATGATATAGGTGGGCTTTCAGAATATATTGATGCACTGAAGGAAATGGTGTTTTTTCCCCTTTTATATCCTGATTTTTTTGCCAGTTATCATATTACCCCACCAAGGGGAGTTCTATTATGTGGTCCTCCTGGCACAGGAAAAACATTGATTGCGAGAGCACTAGCATGTGCTGCTTCAAAAGCTGGGCAGAAGGTTAGTTTCTACATGCGCAAAGGTGCTGATGTGCTGAGCAAATGGGTTGGTGAGGCTGAAAGACAACTGAAACTTCTTTTTGAAGAGGCACAAAGGAATCAACCTTCCATAATCTTCTTTGATGAAATAGATGGACTTGCTCCTGTGAGGTCTAGCAAACAAGAGCAAATTCACAATTCGATTGTCTCTACTTTTCTTGCCTTGATGGATGGTCTGGATTCTCGTGGGCAAGTTGTTTTGATTGGAGCAACCAACAGAGTTGACGCCATTGATGTAGCCTTGCGACGCCCAGGCCGGTTTGATCGTGAATTTAACTTCCCATTGCCTGGTTATGAAGCACGTGGTGAAATATTAAACATTCACACTCGCAAGTGGAAGCATCCTCCATCAAAGGAATTAAAATTAGAACTTGCAGCTAGTTGTGTTGGTTATTGTGGTGCTGATTTAAAGGCATTGTGCACTGAAGCTGCAATTCGTGCTTTCCGTGAAAAATATCCTCAAGTTTACACAAGTGATGATAAGTTTGTAATTGATGTTGATTCAGTAAAGGTTGAAAAGTCTCATTTTGTAGAAGCCATGTCAACAATCACCCCTGCTGCTCACAGGGGTGCTATTGTGCACTCTAGGCCTTTGTCTTTGGTTGTTGCTCCATGCCTGCAAAGGCATCTCCAGAGAGCCATGGATTGTATATCCAACATATTTCCTCCCCTTGCACTTTCTTCAGAGTTTACTAAGCTTTCTATGCTTGCATATGGATCAGCAATCCCACTTGTATACAGGCCTCGACTTTTTCTATGTGGTGGTGAAGGTTCTGGGCTGGTAACTATGTTCAAACTTGTTAGAAAGTTTGTTGATAGCAATACTGACTTGAATTACTGACTGATATTAGTTTTACAGGACCACCTTGGGCCTGCAATTTTGCACGAACTGGAGAAGTTTCCCATTCATTCTCTTGGACTTCCTTCTCTTCTCTCTGATCCCGTGCAAAAACACCAGAAGAAGCATTGGTGCACATATTTGGTGAAGCAAGGAGAACCACACCTTCAATCCTTTATATACCTCACTTTGATCTATGGTGGGACAATGTAAGAAGTCCTTGTTCAATTTCTTTTGTTGTATCTTCGGCAAAACATTTTGCTAAGTATTGTAGATGTATCAACCGGATTCAAGGTCATGAGTTAAATGTTTGCTTGATCTATCAACTGGATCTGATGGTCCTGAAATTGCAGGCTCATGAACAACTTAGGGCTGTTCTGCTGACTTTATTAGAAGAGCTACCATCTAACCTGCCAATATTGTTGCTTGGTACTTCCTCAGTTCCACTTACTGAAATTGATGGAGAGCCTTCTTCTGTGTTTCCTCAGCGTTCAGTGTATGTGCCATTACTCTTTTTGACCAACTCATTTAGTATGCATAACTTCATTTGCTGATGTTCTTATATCCAAATGGCAGTCTCACGAAGTTGTAGATGAGGTGATTTTTTTTTCCCTATATATGTATTATCAGTTATTAAGACAATGAGTCCTAGTCCTATCTTCTTTTACATTATTGTGTTTAGTGGGAGTAGACTATGAGGTCTGCAGTTATATAAGGATGACCAGTTTGTTTTGCAAGATCTTTTACATATTGATTTTTAGATTTTCTGTAGAGGGCATAAGGCAAGAGGCTAAAACTTTGGGCCATTTTTGTGGTAACTGGATCATACTGACATACTGCTTCTTAATGCTTATTAATTGCAATCTTTTGATGTACCATACTCATTTAAGAAGAAGATTAAAGTTGTAAACTTTTGTTGTTCTCTTAATTTGCATTGGATGAGTGAACTGAGTCTATCAATTTTCTGTGGATTGATGATGGAGTTTATTCTCCTGTGTCAATTTTTATTTCTTTTGACTTGTGTATTAATGATAGGGGGAACAAGTTTCTGTTGTGTTCTGCTGAAGTTGCAATCAGTTCTTAATTGTAGCAATTTCTTATTCCTTGAATCTTTATAATATATTATTTTCTGCTGCAGTTATCAGGTGGGCGGACCATCAACTGAAGACAGATCTTTGTTTTTTGATCGTTTAATTGAAGCTGTTTTATCAATTGCATTGGAGGCTGTGACCAGAAAGCCCCTGGAATCAGTATCCCAGCCTGAACTTCCCAAGGCACCAAAAGTCGAAAGTGGCCCAAAGGCCTCTGAGTTAAAAGCTAAGGTAGAGGCTGAACAGCATGCACTTCGCCGAATGCGGATGTGCCTAAGAGATGTTTGCAATCGGTAATATATCTTTAGACCCATTTTCACATTCATTGGATCATAAAATTAGTTAAAATGGATATTGAAGCAATATCTCTAAAAGAAGAAATGCTGTGGAGATCTATCAGCTTAAGCTTTATTTGGCTTGCTATGATTATTGAGCCTTAGCTTTATTGGGTTCTCTGTCCATGCTCCATTACGTTTTCTTTCTTTTATTGCAGGATATTGTATGATAAAAGATTTAGTGCCTTCCATTATCCTGTCTCAGATGAGGATGCCCCGAATTATCGCTCTATAATTCAGAACCCTATGGACGTGGCAACACTGCTGCAGCATGTTGACTCTGGTCAGTATATAACATGTTCAGCATTCTTGCAAGACATAGATCTCATCGTGACTAATGCAAAGGTGAGTTCCTTTTCATGTATCTGCAATTTTTCTATCATACCACTGGTCATTATAGTGTAAGCTTGAGCACTACTACTTTACAATTTTCCGTGATTAACATTTTGCTGTTAGAGCATAGAACATTAGTTTTAATTGTGACTACAGTCCTGAGTTACCAATCTGCTGTGCAAGATTGTGACATGAACAAAACAATTTTGTGTTGGTTGAACATTTTTCCAGCAACTTCCCTTGTTCCAGCTGTTAGTCTTTCTTTTTTTTAAATCCAGGTTTATAATGGAGATGATTACAATGGAGCTAGAATTGTTAGCAGAGCTTATGAGCTTAGGGATTCTGTAAGTTCATTTGTTGTCTTGTTTTCAGGAACTCCTCCACCCCCATCCCCGCACAACCTTTAAAGGCTCTGTATTGAAAATTTCGTTCCTTGTATCAGGTGCATGGAATGTTGTCACAGATGGACCCTGCTCTTGTTGCATATTGTGACAAGATTGCTGCTCAAGGCGGTCCAATGCAAGTGCCTGATGATTTAAGTGGATCTATTTTCCCATCAACCCCTGTTGTCCAGCTTGTAACTGGTACCAGAGCTAGTGCTCGATTGCGTAATGTCCAGCCTGAGGTGAATCTGGGTCAAAGCTATGAGGCGTTGAAAAGGCCAAGGAAAACTGTCGATGCTGCACTTGCAGGTAGGCTTTGGTTCTGCACAAATGCAATTTGATTCTTTTCTTTGTTATAAACTTTAACTTATTAGGAACCTTTTGAAGGTGTATGTGTGGTATAGGAAATTGTTGTAGAGTGTCACGGTTAATTACTAATTTTGCAAACACGAGGAAACTTTTAACTGCAACTTCACAAGTCTGTTGACGAAAAGAGGTTCTTGGTGTAACTTGCAGTTTGTAATTTGTCTTTGTGCGGTTGTTTGTATGTTATTTCCTACATTTTCTGTTTGCTAGGCCATCCTAAATTGACTTGTTTAATGATAAAGTGGGCTGGTTGCAGATTATGACATTTATCATGTGACTTGATCTGCTATTGAATCTTATTTAGAAAACCTCCCGTGGTTCATTCTGCATAATTTTGACTGATGTTCAGCCAATGCTTCAACTGCAGAAGACAAGTCACAGCCTCAAGATTCGGCTCAGTTAAATTCATCAGAAGAACTTGGGTTAGATGACGAGAATGCAGAAAGGCCTGAATCCCCGTCTGCTCAGGGAAACTCTGTCGAAACTCCTGGAGAAACTTCTGGTGATGTTCCAATTGTAGATGCAGAAATTTCAAACAAGGTGGATTACATCAAAGGACTTTTGGTAGAGAAAAGCGAAAATCACGGCATCCCACAGCTTGAAAGGCTCTACACCCGCGTAATGAAGGGTGTTTTTGTAACCAAGGAAAAAGGAGTGGAAGATGATCCCAAGCATTCAATTTTGAAGTTTTTAGTGAAATTTGCCGAGGACAAGGCGAATTTCTGAACTGGATAACCCCTTTTTCTTTGAAATGAATAGGAAGAACATAGAAAAAAAGAAAAATTCTTGCAGTTAGTTGATGTAAAGTCGGGATTTTGTTTTCAATGCAAAATTATTGAGTGGAAGCAATCTTTCTCTGGTTATCCCCAACCCCAAGCACCAATTACCAATTTAAATGAGAATTGAGTTGGAAAGGAAATGGTGATGGTGATGGTGATGGTAGTGAAGAAGTCCATAAGAAACAAACCTCGAGTATCAAGAATTCTTCATTTACATAGAAAAGAAAAATAAGATTCAATTCGGTATATGATATAATTTTCTGTTCATGTGCATGTGCACTAGATCCATGCAGGTAAGCTAAGCTGCTTCACCAATTTCAGCTTCTATGTTACCTTTCTCTCACTGTACATACAAAACTCTTTCACTATTCTCACCGCTAAAGTTCCCTAGTGTCTCTCGCTGCTTGTCTTCCTCACCAACCACTCATACCAATCTTCTCTTCTTCACTTCCAAAGCTCAATCTCTCCTCCATGTTAAGCAGTCCCACGCTTTTGCTCTTATTAATGGCTTCCTCCCACAAACCGTCTCTCTCTGCGCATCTCTTATTCTCCGTTACGCAGCTTATCGTGAACCATCAACCTGTCGTTGTTTGTTTGATGAAACTGTTCAGTATTCTAAATCCGCCTTCTTGTGGAACACTCTCATTCGGGCATTTTCGATTGCTAGAGTTTGTGGGGTTTTCGATATTTATAATGGATTGGTCCGAAATGATGTTGTTAGACCCGATGATCACACCTTCCCTTTTGTTCTCAAGGCGTGCGCCGACAGTTTCACTATTCAAAAGGGTATGGAGGTTCATGGGGTTGTGGTGAAACTTGGTTTTGACTCGGATGTTTTCGTGGGTAATACTTTGATGTTGTTTTACGGTAACGGTGGTAATTTGAGGGATGCAGTTCATGTGTTCGATGGAATGACTGAAAGAGATGTTGTGTCGTGGAATACAGTTATCGGGATGTTTTCTGTTAATGGGTGTTATAAAAATGCGCTTGAATTTTTCTGTGAAATGAAATTGAGGTCTGAATTCAAGCCGAATATTGCCACTGTTGTAAGCGCGTTGCCTGTATGTGCGGGACTTCAAGATGAGGAGGTGGGGAGGCAAATTCATGGCTATGTAGTGACTGTTGGGTTTGATTCTCAGGTCACCATTGGCAATGCTTTAGTTGATATGTACGGGAAATGTAAGAATATGAAGGCTTCGAGTCGAGTTTTTGATGAAATGACGGAGAGGAATGCGGTCTCTTGGAATGCTGTTATTAGTAGCCTGGCTTGTCATGGATATAATGAAGATGTGATGTGTATGTTTAGATTGATGATCAATGAAAGAGTTCAACCAAATTCGGTGACCATCTCTACTGTGTTACCTATATTGGCCGAGTTAGAACTTTTCAACTTGGCAAAGGAGATTCATGGCCGTACTTTAAGATTTGGGATTGAGTCAGATTTATTCATTGGCAATTCATTGATTGATATGTATGCAAAATTAGGCGATTCAGTCAAAGCATCCAGTGTGTTTTACCAGATGCATGAGAAGAATGTTGTTTCCTGGAATGCGATGGTTGCTAATTTTGCTCGAAATAAAGCTGAATTACGAGCTATTGAGTTACTGAGACAAATGCAATTTCCAGGTAATATTCCAAATGCTGTTACTTTTACCAATGTTCTTCCAGCTTGTGCGCGGTTAGGATGTCTTCGACCTGGAAAAGAAATCCATGCAATGACAGTTCGCATGGGATGCTGCACCGAACTGTTTGTCTCCAATGCTTTGACAGATATGTATGCCAAATGTGGCTGCCTAAGTATTGCTGAAAACGTCTTTAAGATATCCATTAAAGATGAGATATCTTACAACATTCTTATTGTAGGCTATTCTCAAACAAGTGATTGCTCAAAGTCTGTTAGCCTATTCTTGGATATGAGTCTTATGGGGCTCAAACCTGATATAATTTCCTACATGGGCGTTATTTCGGCTTGTGCAAATCTAACAGCATTGAAGCAAGGGAAGGAAATCCATGGACTGTTAATAAGAAACAATTCATACACTCATCTCTTTATTGCCAATTCATTTCTGGACTTGTATACCAAATGTGGAAGGATGGATCTTGCTATTAAGGTATTTGACCGAATTCCATACAAGGATGCAGCCTCTTGGAATACTATGATTTTAGGTTATGGAATGCTGGGTGAGTTGAAGGCTGCTATCAATTTCTTTGAAGCGATGAAGGAAGACGGTGTGAGATATGATTCAGTCTCATACCTTGCAGTATTGTCAGCTTGTAGTCATGGGGGGCTTGTTGACAAGGGGAAGAAATATTTTGAGTTGATGCAGGCACAGAATGTGAAGCCTACTCATATGCACTATGCTTGTATGGTTGATCTTCTTGGTCGGGCTGGACTTATGGAAGAAGCAGTAAGTCTTGTCAAAAGCTTGCCTGTCAAACCGGATGCTAATGTATGGGGTGCTCTGCTTGGGGCATGCAGAATCCATGGGAATATTGAGTTGGCAAGTTGGGCAGCTGAACATCTATTTGAGTTGAAGCCCCAACATTGTGGTTACTATGCAGTTCTTTCAAACATGTATGCGGAAGCAGGGGAATGGGATGAGTCGAATCGTGTTAGAGAACTAATGAAGTTGAGGGGTGCAAAGAAAAATCCTGGTTGCAGTTGGGTTCAGATTGATGATCAAGTTCATGCTTTTGTAGCTGGTGAAAGAAGAGCCAATTTTGATGCTGGTCCTCTGTTTTATGAGTTCTGATAACATTTCCCCTACCAAATGTGGCAAACCACTAACTTGAATTTGATGTTCTAAAATGCTGCTCAGAGAAAAAATGTAGTCAGAGATTAGTCAGATTCATCGTAAAGCTGTCAGTTTTTGAATCGCAAGACAAAAGTAAGCTTTTATAACAGTGACGACTCCATTATCATATGGAAGTTATCATCCTATATTGTCACTACTTTATGGGATATTGGAGAGATTACATTACGTATGTGTTAGATCTGAAACCTTTTTCTAGGGTTTGGAGTCTTAATAAATTAGTCCACTGATGATATTCCTATCCAACTTCACAATCAGAAAGATTTGCAGTCTAAGTGGGATAAAATTTTCAAAGAATTGTAAGGGAAGAACACTGTTATTTGGTCAAATTTTGACTCTGTCCCATGGCTATAAACTCATAACTTGATCAATTTTCTGCTTTCCTCCATGTTATAATTAAGTTTTTCTTGTTTTTTCCTTCACTTCTTCAGTATTGTATCTGTCAAAGCAAAAGATTTCATATCCTGTTTGAAAGGGAGTCATCATGATGAGATATGAAAGTGACAAACCTTTGATAAATACCAAAGGATAACAGTTGCAGGTAGATATTAAAAAACAGTTGTTTAAGATAGAAGTAGAAGGGAATTTATATAATATTGTTAGTTGTTTATTCTATTATAAATGAATCATTTGCTTCCTATGTTATGTTATTGGGAGCAACTCTAATTCCTCTTTTGTCTCTTTTAGAATTAATAAATAACCATATTACAACTTGGGTCCAATTTAGTACAATATGTCACTTTTCCTCCTTCAATTTTTTTGAAATAAGTTATGGAATATCCTGTAATTTAGGTTAAAAAAAACATAATAAACTTAATTTTTTTACTTTGCGAGACTCGGATGAGGGTGATCTATATAAGTTATTATAGCTAGAGATATGCAATATAACCAAAAGTTGAACTGAACCTTTTATTATAATGAAAAAGAGGACTAATACTGCCAAGGCCATAGACTAGGAAAGTGTGGTTCTGGGAACTCCAAGTCGTGTTCTTGCTGTTCCACGAGATAGCTGCTTGAAGTATTGTTGCCAGAGAATAGCTCTGGTATTTGCAGTGAAGGACCGCCATAAGAATCTTGTGGTTGCTGCTGCTGCTCCATGTTCCAGTACTCGGCATATTCAGATTCACAAGGAAGATGATCTGAGAGCTAGGTTATCTACTCTTTCGAGGAAGGTTCAATTAATAGAGCAAAAGAAGCCAGTGGTGAAAGAAAATGAAGTAAAGTGTGTGATGTGTGAAACTTCCGACCATAGGAAAGACGACTGCCCTACCCTACTTGCTTTCAAAGAGGTCCCGTATGGTCAAAAAAATCCCAAACCAGTTGCAAGACCTTTCAACCCTAATCAAGGGGCGAACAATTAGACTGAAGGAAGTAATTCCTATTCGAATACTCACCCTCCAGGTTTTACAAATCAAACCAATTTTTCTTGGAGAGCTGAGGCACAAAATCAACAGTATCATCCACCACAAACATCTCAACCTTTCCCTCCTTACCCATTTCAACCTCAACAGAATTTCAGTCCGTATCAACCACCTCACAAGAGATCATTGGAAGATACTTTGCAACAATTTATGCAAGGGAAAAT
>JANIMX020000153.1:428108-443016 GCA_024582655.2 Erythroxylum kunthianum | reverse complement strand
CAAATGAAATTTAACGGTAAATCTAAATTTAGAAAAATACCGAAACTTTATTCACCAATTTATTTTCTTATACAACAGAAAGGGAAATAAAAATCCGGTGTTACATTCTACTTCTTTCTCTTCCACAAAATTCCATTTATTTCATTTTTATTTGTCGTTAAATAGCTTAGTATAACATTTAGAACTATAATAACCAAATATATGACATCTGAAGTACTCTATTTTTCACTTATCAAATTATTTATTAGATCTAAGACGTTTGTTTCCATCTTGATTGTCCCCTCCTTCCTCTGTCTATGCCTCTACCTCTTCATCTAGAATTTGAGAAATAAGTAGGTGTAGAAACCTTTAAATCTTACTCCTATATAGTTGATCTTCAGTTTACCTTGTATTTGGCCACCAATAAGGAGTTCTAGAGTTTATTAAACGAGGGTACGTGAATGTTTTTTTTTATTTTATTATCGAACATATCGCATAATCAAATTTTGGTACCAAAGAAAATAATATATTTTCAACAATGGCAATATATTAAATCTTCCCACCAAAGAGTCACATTTTATTAGTTATCTCGATGGTTCTTGCACAATAACTGGTTACATATCTTTGTTCTCTCTTCTGTAACTTCTCAAAATCATTTTCAAAGCTTGAAACTACGCATGCTTCACTTTATAAGAGTCTTAATATATTTTTTATGAATCCTAAATATCATTAAAATTTTCTTTACTAAAATTCCTTCAACTCAATTTCTTATGCCTCTATGAGTGCCCCTTCAGTTATATGCGCTACTAAACTTATTTCAACAACATACTTTTACTTTGAACTTCAAGAAATTCTCTATTAATATATTTCAGTGGTCATTGTGACTATCAAATCGTATAATTAGTTACATAAAACTTTCTAAAACCAATTTTCAAGCTCTAACACCACTAATAACAAAATAGAATATAGAGAAGAAAGGGGAATATTACATAAGAAGGAAAAAAAATCATCTTTTGGTCTATTGTACTCATAGTTTCTCTACTTCTTGTATAAGGAGTAGTATAACAATGTCAACATTAAAAATAGAAATTAAAACAACAACATAACCATCAAAATAAAATCTCAAAAACATAAGCAAACAACTTCAACAAATAAATAAATGAAAGCCGAACAAGCAAAAAATAAAACAACAGTTCTAATATGATTTGATGGCTTTGAACAATATTTGATAACCTTAAAAAATGAAGAAATTTAAAGCAATGATTCAAAAGACATATCTAGAGAAAAATGGAGAAATATGATCAAAATCAGACCTCAATCATGCACCAAGAAAATAAGATATCAACATAAATAAATAGTAAAATTTAAACAAAACAAGTAAAAACAAAAGAAAAATCAGAATACTCAAGACTAGCAAAATTAAAGAAAATTAGAGAGAATTAGTAGTCCTTGTAAGCTTAATTTTTATGGAGGACAAAAAAAAATACTCCTCCACCGTTAAGGTCTAAATCTAAAGGTTACAAATAGATATTATCAAATATAGCAAGAGTTTTTAACTTATTATTTGGTACCTTTTTAGTAGAAATTTGTACACCAGTTTTGAAATCTTTTATATTCACATGTTTAATAATCTTGTAAGCTTCATCTGGAAGGCAATTTTTTTTCAAAAAGTTATATTAAAGGATACTATTTTACAGTCTTCACAAAATTTAAAGTTTTTACTTGTACGTAAACACTAGAGAATAAAAAAAGAAGAGGAAAAGAGCTTTTGAAGTGTTCACCGGAGACATGTTTAGAAAAGAATGAGCAAAATAAATACCATCTAATCCTTTATAGTTAAACAATGTGCCGCTATGGAAAGATGATAAACATGGAACATTGATCGTTAATAAAGAAAAGGAACATCGTTATTGCATGAAGGTGACGTTCTTCATTGGAACGCACATGGTTAATGCATTAGCATGTGGTGAAGTTACGATTTAGTTACTACAAAATACTAATAATTTTGCATTCTGATGGTTGAAATTGTTTGTATGCAACTCCCTAAAAAGCTTCACACCACATCATGAGGAAGATAATAACTGGTCCTAAAAAAATGGACAAATTATTAATTTTAAGCAATTTAAGAAGCCAAAACTTTCCATTAACCATATTTAGCTCATCCTCTCTTCTTGGGCTGTTTCTACATACTTTTCTCCTCTAACTTATTCTGTTTGTCTCTCTTGATAAGTTCTGTTTCTTTCTCTTCCTCTCCCTTGCTTTGCATGGGAGGACCATAATCCAGTAATTCCGTAACCTTACCAAAGGGTAGGGGAATTATATCAATGTTCTGATCAGAAGCGACCAAGAGAAGGAAAACAAGAAAACCCTTTTTATTTATTTATATATACATATACATCCCATGGGAGGTTGTTTTTCTTCATCTGCAAAAGTTGGCAGAGTTACGTCCAAGAGATTGAACCATGAGTATAGTAGACCTGAGTCCTTGTCAGAACCCCGTGAGAGTAAGAGCAAATATAGCCGCCCTTTATCTGTTCTTAAGGAGCCAGCAGGCAACAACATCTTTGAAAAGTACAAGTTCGGGAAAGAATTAGGAAGAGGTGAATTTGGGATCACATATCGGTGTTTTGATATTGCAAATGGTGCGACATATGCATGCAAAACCATATCTAAAGCCAAGCTCAAGACAGAAATAGATGTGGAGGACATAAAAAGAGAGGTTGAGATCTTGAGACATTTGCCTAAGCATCCTAACATTGTCGCCTTCAAGGAGGCATTTGAGGATAAAGAGGCCGTGTATATTATCATGGAACTTTGTGAGGGTGGTGAGCTTTTTGATAGCATCGTTGCTAAAGGTCATTACACGGAGAGAGCAGCTGCCATTGTTACCAAGACCATTTTGGAGATTGTCAAGGTATGTATGTTATCCACTTATGTCCTGATTGGTTAGTGGGAATATTTGGTTTATATTCTTGTGATGTTTTTCTTTTGCAATTTGTTGCAGGTTTGCCATGAACATGGAGTAATACACCGGGACCTAAAGCCCGAAAATTTCTTATTTGCAGATGGAACTGAAAACTCCCAACTCAAGGCAATTGATTTTGGGTTATCTATATTTTTTGAACCGGGTATATCTACTGCAATCTTGTAGGCTCTTTGCCTCTAGAATTTGTTGATTGTTATAAACAGCATTAAATTTACGCGCAAGCGACTTCCTTTATTCCCTCTGCAACGTAATGGCAGGTCAGCGTTTCAGTGAAATTGTTGGTAGTCCATATTACATGGCTCCGGAGGTCCTAAGACGAAATTATGGACCAGAAATTGATGTTTGGAGCACTGGTGTTATACTCTATATCTTGCTCTGCGGGGTTCCTCCCTTTTGGGCAGGTAAAATATGAATTATCACTGTTGCGGATAATCATAAGTTGGATGTTTAGTTCATGTAAAAGAAGGGTCTGCAAGTTGCCCTTAACCCTTGTACTACTGCTAGTTACTAATGAGGAATTATGGATTTGGATAGTAAAGAAACTGAGGAAGGAATTGCTCGTGCAATTATTCATGGTAATATCGATTTTGAGAGGGATCCATGGCCCAAAGTTTCTGAAGAAGCCAAGGATCTGGTGAGGAGTATGCTTGATCAAAATCCTTACAGCAGATTGACTATTCAAGAAGTTTTTGGTAATTAGCTATTGCCTAATATGCTCGTTTTCCCATTCAATAAACATGTCCACAGCAATATATGCTTGTGGCTGCTAGACATGTATAGAGTTAAAATTGGGACTGAAGTTTCTCTTTTTCCCATGCGAAGAACACCCTTGGATACAAAACGCAAACAGTGCCCCCAACGTGTCACTTGGAGAAAATGTTAGAACGAGGATCAAGCAGTTCTCTCTTATGAATAAGTTCAAGAAGAGAGTTCTGAGAGTGAGTATCACTAGCATGCTGTTTTATACTCCTGTCTTTAGTCTCTTACAGACCCTTTTGAGGTTTTTCTTCTTTTGTAGATCGTAGCTGACAACTTGTCAGAGGAGCAAATGTGTCAGATTAAACAGATGTTTAATGTGATGGATACAGACGACACTGGAGACCTGTCATTTGAAGAACTAAAAGATGGCCTCCACAAGTTGGGCCATTCTGTTCCTGACCCTGAGGTGCAGATGTTAATGGATGCCGTGAGTCTGTTTAATGTCTTGGAATGTTCTTCATTAAGTTCTTCTTCCAGTTATATACGATCCTTCTTTGTTCTAATTGGATTGTCCTCGTTCTATTTCTTTTCCTCTTACAACGTAAAAACCTTGTCTGGTAAAGGCGGACATTGATGGAAATGGAACACTTAGCTGCGAGGAATTTGAGACCATGATAATTCACCTGATAAGAATCGCCAACGACGATCATCTCTCTCAAGCTTTCAACTTTTTTGACAAGAACAGAGATGGCTACATCGAGTTCGAAGAGTTGAAAGCAGCATTGTTAGATGACTTCAACCCCGGTCCAAACAACGAGCAGGTCATCAGAGACATCATATCTGATATTGATCTTGACAAGGTACGTAACTAGCAGAAGACAAAATCATAAAAGATTAGAGAAAAAAAAATGTCTTGTAATTTCATGTGGATTTTGAAGGATGGTAGAATCAGTTACGATGAGTTCAAGGTGATGATGAAATCTGGTATGGACTGGAAAATGGCTTCTCGACAATACTCAAGAGCAATGCTAAATGCACTGAGCATCAGATTTGCCAGAGGAAAATCAATGCAAAACGTACCAGGGCAATTGTTGAAGTTATCGGGGCAGCTGAGACAAGGCCTATCAGGGCCATTGAGAATACAAGACCTGTCAGGTCCTCTCAGGAAATAGAATACTGCTGAAAAGGAAGCCCCAGAGATTTTTTTATATATATAAAAAGAGAGTTGTGTGCAATCAATACAAAAAAACTAGTTTGACTTCTGCATGATTGTTACCAAAGTGCTCAAGTAGAAATACCATTTTGAAGACAGTAAATGAGAAGAAACACAGTGATCATTTGAGTTCCTTTGTAAGGTTTTTACTTACCATTGCATAATTCAAGTCCTGATGTAATGATTTATATAGAGGTTAACGAAATTGCCAGAGCTGTGCATCCTAATGGTAGGGACCGAGGTCAACAAAGATAACTCACTTGTCAGATCCAATTCACCTCAAAAACTATGGAGTTGAAAAGGCACAAAAGAGACTTGAAGGACAGAATTGCCAATTGCTCGACACCAAAGAGCAAAGCCAATGGAATCTGGCAAGACTCTTCCCAAGCACAGAAAAATCAAATGTTTAAGTTAGCGTTTTGAAACCATCACTGGCAAATAATAGAATCGCCAATCGTATCAGAAAGCAAAAAATATTCACAATCAATCCAGTATATGCATAATATAAATAGCAAGGCAGCACTAAGTTCAATGACTATTATATACAAATCAGGTGATGTCGTAAACCAACAATTCTGAAGCACTACAAAGTGAAACTATAGATTCTTAATTTATTTAAGAAGTCAAGTTCCAAAATGGGGATATTTGCACTAGAAGATGCAACATGCTATGACATAATGTTAACGAATAACGAGTGAGACAAACAACTTGCCATGTTAATTAATAGGAAGCTATTTACATTCGTACGGCCACAAAAGGATAAAGAAGCTTCTTTTTTCTCACTCCTGCCTTTCGAATACTTTTCTGGACATCTACTTACAATTCACGCAATGTGTATTCTGAAGATACGAACATGCAGCATTTCAATTTCTACTAGTTCCACCAGCGACAGCATTCCCCTTCCACTTACTAGTTTTACCCTTGCTTGCAAGTGCTTCCTTACTTGATGTGGTTGTCTGACTACAGGCACCTCGAGAGTCTACATCTGCTAGTCCGTTCTCTAATGCTTTAACCAGGTTCTCAAAGTAGTTTTTTGTCACACTGTTCAAGAAAACACACACAATACTCTTGGATCAGACTAGCCCTCAAAGTTTCAACATTGCTTTGCTTTTTCTGTAATAAGAACATAATACGGGGAAATAAGAACACATCAAGGATACTTAACAATCCCAATACAGAATAAATTCTTCTACATTTCCCAACTCTGTTTTCCCAGCTCTAAATAATAACACATCAAGGATACTTAACAATCCCAATACAGAATAAATTCTTCTACATTTCCCCACTCTGTTTTCCCAGCTCTAACAGGATACATTAGCTGTTAGCAACGAAGGCACACCCAATCACAATGAGTCCACACACATCTTAGAGGATTTCACAAATGTGTCAAACATATAAAAGAACAAGGAAATTTAGTCTTCAGGGAAACCTCAAAATTGCGCAGAGCTTTCTCATTCCTGATATTATAAAGCACAGGTTTGAGCACATAAACATAACAAGTACCTGGTCAGTCCAGCTAACTTTGTTCTGAACTCATGAAATTCTTTTGATGGGCCTTCAGCGGTGAGAAACTGTTGCAGCTCCTTTTCCGCACATTGATGAAGCCTTTCCAGACCAGACTCCGCCTCACCTACAACATAATGAAAAGATTTTACCAGCAATAGTGACCATATAAGAGAACCAATAAACAATTTTTTATAGACCCTTTTCCTCTCTATAAAATACACATCTGAGACCCCAAATAGGATTCATCTTGGAAGAATATATGCCTTTAGTGGCAAGACTGAAAGAAAATTGCATAAAATCTTAAAGAACATATACCTTGTACGTACTCAAAGAACTGTCTCTTAGCATGCTCATGCTCAGGTAGGTAATATCCATATGCATAAGTCCATTTCAAAACTCGTCTACATTCAATTATCTGTCAAAAGAAGGAAGATGGTACATATAAGCTATTATCACACATGGCCAGTGACTTCAATTTTGCATCTGTTCACTCCTTGCTTCACTTTTTATTTTTTAGAAATGAAATGGTTAAACAAATTCAGAAGGTATTAGCTACATAGACCACCATATATGCTAGCTAATAAAGTCTATAATTGTGAAACTAAAAATGTAAAGCTATGATAAAAAAACAGAAGAGGGAGTTCATTTTCACCTGAAGCCAAGCATCTGTTATGAACTTGAGTTGAGATTCCGGCGTGCAATGTATGTTACTAAGCTTCTCAAGCTGTCAGAAAATCAAGAAATTCATAAGTTGCAAAGATCATACAGCATTGCTTGTATTGTAGCTTAATAGCCTACAATTTCATAATATGTAGATGGGACAACCCACACTTTATGACAATTTCACCATCATATGATTAGAAATAATAAAGCCAATATTTTCAATTATTAAAACGTATTAGTGGAATTACCGCTGGAACCAGTAAGAATGAGACCATTAACAACAAATAAACGGAAAACGTAGCAATCTACATTAAGGCTCACCATAAGCATGTGAGTACTAATATAATTGTATGTACTCTACGTGCATATGGATATAAAAAGATAAGTTTTCACAAACTAGTATGGCTTCATTACTCAATTAACATGGCTGATAATTCATGGACATTGGGCAGACTTTATCATTCAACAAATGCAACGATGCAAACTTAGTAAAATGGACAAAACAACTTACATTTACAGTTTGCATTTGATGTAAATCTGCAAGAGCTTTCTGCCTCGACTGCATAATCATGACAGCTATCATGTTAGATATAAGTACAAATAACTAAAATGCTATTAGGAATATGATGCTCCCCATAATTCCCAACCCACACAAAAGGAGAACACACCAATCAAAGAAGGGATCCATGCAAATAGACAGTTAGTAGTCTCCTCTCTAACACCACATCATTCAACCCAGTTTCTTTACTGTATAAATGCTATCCTATTTTTAAACAAGCAGTTGGTTAGTTCTCTATCAGAATGTATATTAGGCATTCTTCATACAAATCATTCCTTCCTGATATCTTATTCAAGTCACCATTTTCAGACACCCCTTCCTAAAGAACAGTGCGCAGAAACTTCTAGATGTAAGCTGGTGATTATAAAGGTAGTCATGAGAAATGCGTGAAGCTAATATCTGAAAATTCATAATAAAACTAGTGAATCAGAGAGTAAACCTAACGTAGACAAATAATAATAAATGAAAATAATAACAGAGCACAGTAAAGGATCCAGAAGTGACCAGCACAGCCTTGTTTTGCTTACCGACTGATTCGTTGCCCACCGTTCATAATAATGAGTATATCTCTCCAAAGAATTTTTTGCCATTTCTCGCCTCCTTTCAGCTTCATCATACTATAGCAATGACATCAATTTAGTAAATTAAAAACAATAATCAGTCTTTCATATACTCGACTCTTTCAAAAATGTCCCAAATAATATCAAGTGGCCTTACAGCCCCCTCTTGCTTAGCTGCCTCGTAACGATTGCAAGCATAGAAACCACCAGTCCTCTCACCGTGATCTGACCATCCACCAAGACACAGCCTGTATTATCGTAGATATGTCAAGCAATGGAACAGAAAAAGAGAACAAAGTAAGATCAGATAATTATAAACATGGTCAGAAAAAATTTCCAACTCACCAGCAAAACTCGAATTTACAAGGTGGTGTGCATGTCATGTGCATACATCCATGGTTCTTTTCAATTGGTCGTTTGCACTTGGGGCAGGGCTTCGAATTGGCTAAAATCCTGTGCATCATCACATCCACAATTAGAAGAATAAAATTAAGACACTTATTCAGCAGTAAACTTTGTATATGCCCAATAAGTTCACCGAAACATAGTTTATAGAAGTAATAGTAATGGTCTTGATTCCGTTACTTGATACACTTCAATCACACAAGAACTACCAGTTTGTGACTGAAACATCAAAAAATGAGACAGCCACCATATATGCAGATAATTATTTCATCATATACCATTGACTCGTGTTTGTTAACAATCACTAGAAACAACATAAAAGATTTTCTTCCCATGATTAGCCATTACATTTCTCAATCCAAAACATATTGACACATGGGCAGGAAGGAACCAACTGATTCAAATTGAAAAGAAAACAAAAATGAAAAAAACAAGTAAAGGAAGATCTTCCACCAAGTAATTTAAAAAACAAATCACCACTATTTAATCTCCAGAAATAAAATGCAACTGCTAATTATAGCCATATGTCACAAACTAAAATGAAGACATGAGGTTAAAAGGTATGTATAAAACAAATTACAATAAGCAATACATACCAGTTCATGTTTTCAGACTCAGCACTGTTCTTCAATATCCACTTTGCAACAGTTCCACAGTCCACCGGACGATGAGCTTCTTCAGTACACTGCATTTACTCAGTAGTTTTCAGAAGTCATGTATGAAACAACTAATTTCTAATATCTAACACTGGAATATTTAAAAAATATATGGGACACTTACATTCCAGCAAAAGCTGTATGAACAGAGGCAAGAAACATCAAGGCTTCCACCACCAGCAGTAAAATGAACAGCATGCTCACACCCTGGGGCAGGACACCACTTAGTCTGGACAAGAGCAAAGCAACAGGAAAGTAAAATTTGGATATTTGAATAGCTAAGAGATGTAAAATATCTCATCTAGAAGAGGCAAGAAGAAAGTCACAGTCAGATCAGTCAGATCTAAGGTTCCAATGGAATAGAAGTATATCAAGAGTGAGAACATAATCAAACCGCTCACTTGGTGAAACAAGAACTAATTGTTCACACACCCTTCAATGGTTTTAATTTTGGTAACAAATCATCGCCCCTATACTTTAAATTCCATTTGAAATAAAAACCATATTCCTCTCTTTAAGAAAAGAATTTATCTTAAACCCCTCGTCACTATCCATTTCAACCGATATTTAAAGCTTACAAGCTAGTTATAGTATTAGAAAAATGTACAACTAAGATGTAAACCATTATGAAGTCAATGATGACAAATGCATCTTAAAATCTCTTCTTCTCAAGACGCAAGGAATCATAACTATGAAGGGAAAATGGAAACATTGAACTCCATCAGTAGAGAAATACAGGGCAATGGTGTTTAAAGAAAAACTACATTATAAAAGAGCTCTTTTTCAAGTTGAATCTCCATTATGTCAGTATGTCAATACATTAAAATTTTGCAAGTATTCTGAAAAAAGAAACAGTTTGGGGTTGTTAATCCAAAGGATACCTTTTTGTTGTCTTCAACATATGATCTAAGAAGGTAACGGGCATACTTCTCCTTATCTTCATCAGGTGCTAACTCATTGATCATGTCTCGACCAACAGCAGCTCGACATGATGGATCAGGGCATCTCAACAACAAACATCCAGGACCATCATTGATTGCAGTGTTAATATAGCCTAGCAGGATGCAAAACAACAGATAACAATTAACATCTTTACCTCTATCAGAGAGAACTGAAAATTTCAAGTTGGCAACATGTTTTTCATGATAGATAAACAAGAAAACATCGTAGATGAACTCATCAGAAAATTTTCATAGTAAATCAAAAGATGACATAGGAAAAAGAAAACAACCTCCAAAGCAGTGAAGCAGGAAGACCATTGCAAGGACAAAAAAGATGGTATAATTTAACAAAAAAATTCCAATAGAATTGTCCTAATGCATTATCCTCTCCTTCACAAATATAAACTAAATCCCAAATATCACCATGCAAGAACAAACAAAAGCACCTGAATCATAGCAAAACAAAGTACAATTTGAAAGATATGCTTCTATTTAATCCTAAAACCAAGCACAAAAAACTAAAAAAAATGGGAAACAAAGGTCAAGACATGTCAGTGCTGAAAGCACACTGAGAAACTATAATTGGAAAGGCAGAAAATTCAAATAATCAATAGTTATTCAAAAACCCTTATTATCATAAAAAATATAACATTTGAAAACAAAAATGAAATGATGATGTAATTTTGGAAGTTTAAGAATTGCCAATAATGCTTAAACTGGAATGTGAATCCTAATGAATAGCAACAAACATTAAAATGATGTGCGCAGACTCACCAGACCAGCACTCTTTACAAAAAGGATGTCCGCAAGCAGTTGAAGTAATATTGTCAAGAGGCAATGTTTCGAAACAGATTCCACAGATTACCTGATGTGGAAAGAAAAAGAAAATACACGCTCAAGTAGCAATTGAAGATGGTAAGATGCCATTATCGCGTTCTGCAAAAAGACAAGTCCAATCAATCAACAGGTTCATATAATGGAGCACTTACCTCTCTTGCATTGGAAATTTGAACCACTCGCTCATTCAGTAAACCAACAGATTTACGCACCACCTCTTCATCAGCAAACCATTCATCATTCACTTTACTCACACTCCTGCAATCCACAGACACCAAAATCAATCATATAATGCATTATGTAATAGGCATGGACCAAGCAGAAGTAAATCTGAACCGTGATGCAAGAGATATCTTCAAAAATTAACCACTGTCTAAAGACAAAAAAAGAAGGAAAAGGGAAAAAGAGATAAAAAGACAGATCCAAGTTTACCAATTATAATGACAAAGTAAGATGGTAGCTGCAACTCTTGGTATGGAAAGGACGGCAGACACGTTCAAAATATCATATTCCTGACGTTGATGTATATCTTCTTCCCTCAATACAGTATAATATTGCTGAAAGAAAAGAAAGGTACACCTTTATTTAGGGAAAAAGGATTAGGAAGACAAAGAAATCACACCAAAGTACAATTGAAATGTCTTTATTCTAATATCTTCTCCAAATACAGAAAAAATGTCCAATATGTCTATTCTCTAATAATAAGTTGCAAAAATAATTCTCGAATCCCAATATCAATATGTACAGGATAAAACTGCTTTTCAATTGAAATTTCCAATCTGGAACTAAGCATTAAGGGTGCAGAAACCCAGTCCCTCGAGAAGAACAGCATCCTCAAAATAACAAAATCTTCTTTTGCTCCTTCCCTAAAGGATTTGGACAATTAAATTGTCTCATTAAACAGCCAGAACCAGCGAATACGGACAACAACCACTACTTTTTGATGCTAGTTGAAATCATCAGCAACAAGCAACAACAATGAATAATCCCGAGTTTTTTGCTTTTACATCCTATTCTCTTAGCTTCTAACTCATTCCAGATTTGAATACCATAATGTCTTCCCGCAAGGAGGATTTGGGGGGTCAGCGGGGAAGTTTTCAAGTTCTTAGTATTTCCTCCTTTTTTCTTCACTCTAATTAAGGAAAATGCTTTTTGCATAATCATCAGAAGGTAATAGTCACTTTAACTCCCACAATGGGAGAATCGACAGCATGTTTTGACGTATGATAGACTGCCTCAAGTGCCAATACCAATAAGAAAAACATGGGCCATGTATGCTTGCCCAAGTTAATTAAATTTTCGCCTCTTCAGACCCCAATTAACCAAGGTCTCAAACTTTTCCTCAATATCACACGCAGGACTCCATAAGCAAATTCCTATTACCACCCAAAATTCCCATGATGTTTCCACATTAAACAATCGATCACCACCACCACCACCTTGATCACTATAAACTCACTAAACTCCATTAAAGCAACGTAAATACCTCGAATTTCCAAAATTCTCCCACCAACCAAACAACACGACCCAAATTATTAAAAAAAAGTCCCAAAATTCACAGAGTAAAAAAGCACCTGCTGCAATCGGGAGACGACATCGTCAGCCTCCTCTAGATTATCAGCTATGTAGTCATAATCAGCATCATCCTCGCCGTAATCACCGTCGTCGCTGTAGCAGTCATCCTCCATCTCGCCGCTGTAGTAATCGTCGTCACCAGACTCAAGGTCGTTAGCGTCCATCATATCATCCTCCGAATCCATGTCCTCAAACCCTAGCGAACAAATCAAAGCCCGAAGCGGAAAACAAAAATTGCCAGAAAAGGATTGCTATGATTAGGAGTAAAATTAATAGGAAAGAATCAGCTTCGATTGCTGATCGTCTTCAACAGTGTACGTAAAATTAGGGCTTTCTGTCAAAGATTGTGTGAGCTTAAAATTAAAAAGTTAGGTAGCTTTTTATGTGTGTTTATATATATATAACATATGAAAATCCCAACTACAACCGGCCGGAGTTATGTTACACGACTTTACATGTAGGTAGTAAGTATAGTGTAGGATAAGGCAGATAGAGCGAGAGATTGAGGTTTTAAGTCCTTGAAGAAGAGGAAAATTAACAGAAAATATGGAGTCGGTATGGGTCAAGTCCCTTTTTATTTTATGTGTAGCATTTGAACAATCTCATCATCGTGTTTTCAACGACTGTTGTGGCCATGAATCAAGTATCCTATCCTATATGTTAATTATGAAGCTTTTATCAACTCTTTAGATGGCCAATTAACTTTAGTTTGTATTAAACTAATTTATAAATTATAAAAAGTTAAATTATAGTTACATGCAATTATTAATTAAAATTTGCAATTTTCAATTTTGAAATGATATGCAGGCCAAAATACAAATATTAATCAGAAAATTTATAGCTTTGCAATCATAAAGTTATTTGGTGTTTAAAATCAAATCACTAGATTGAGAGCATTTTTTTTACCTTTTAAAATATTTTTTTTTTTTAAGAATCATAAATCATTATTTAAAGCTCAGTGCTAATCACACATATTTTTATTTTTTAAAGTGGTGCATAGTAATTCAATTTTTCAAATTTTATACTTAAATTTTTGTTATATTTTTTGTTGTCATTAATTGTATATTCATATGTGAACTTCTATATTATTGTGCTTAATACAAATATATTCATCATAGATTTTTTGGTGCTTATTAAATATAGTTTAAGATTTTGAGTAGCTACTAGCCACTACACTATTTCTTCTATTTTTAGAATTTTTATTTTTATATATCATCGACATCATCTTTTATATATATACATTACTTATATTCTAAATATTCATGTTCAATGAATTTTTAAAATAAATTAAATGTGTGTAAATAACAAATTTTAAGTTTTTAAAAAATAATTTAACTAGAACTCTTAAAAAATTTCATAATCTAAAAATTTTCATTTTTGATAAAATAATCTAATTTTGTATTGATAATTTAAAGGTAGTTTCCTATCTAAATTAAAATTAAAATATAGTTTAATTATAAAAATAAAAATATATATCATTATAGTATATATGAGAAATTGTGTATTTTTATAAACAACTTTATTAATAATTATATATTAAGTATTTTATGTTTCTATTATATATTACTTAAATCTGAAATTTGAAAGATTAAAATTAGAATATGATTTGATATAAATTCAAAAAATGATTGAATATTATGAAATCACATCCTCTTGTATATAGAAAAACTTGAAAAACAAATCATGGATATTTCAAACATGATAGAAAAGTTGAATAGATTAGAAATATAAAATAAACTCAATAAAACTCTTATGGAAAAATAGATATTTGATTTAATTTTAAAAATTAAAATACCTCATAATTATAGATAAAATGAAAAATTTCATACAAACTTCTGGTTCAAAAATTGAGGAATTAAATGAATAGATAGAAAATTTAAATTTAGAAACTTTAGCACACATAAAACCCAATATAGTTAAACAAGAAGTTCATTTGAACCCTAATATTAGTGATATACCTAGTACAGGGTCGTCTCTAGCATTTTGGAGGCCCTAGATGAGGCCAAAAAATGACGCCATATATATATATATAATAAATTGAATGAATTTAAAATAATATATAATAATTGATACTTAAATTCAAATATAAAATTATTAAATTTTAATAAATTAACTTCAACTTACATTTTTTACTAATAAGAGTCAAATTATAATATATAATAATAAACTAATCATCACAAAAAATAAAACAAAATAATACTAAACTGAATCTAAGAAGAACAAATAAATAATCTTCTCGCCTTTTGATACGTGAAGTTTTCAATTAAATCATTGTGATCAAGCTTAGCTGTCATTTTTCTTTTAATAAACAACATAGTCAAACCATTTA
>JANIMX020000153.1:0-12036 GCA_024582655.2 Erythroxylum kunthianum | reverse complement strand
TGTTTCTGTTTCTCTTATTTTATTGCACAGTCCGAGATTTCTTTTCTTTTTTCTGTTAGAAAATGTTTGGGGTAAAAGGATGCATGTCTTTTGACCTTTACAATGGAAAGACTGTTCTGTATAATTAGTCTGATTGTCCTGATCTACACCATTATCAGAAAGCATATACTTACTCCAAAAGCAGAAACAGAAAGCAGATAGGTTTTTTTGTTTTCTAAATTTAACTGTTGGTGGCTTGTACGTATTCGTGCTTCTTTTGTAATATTCACATATCATTCAGGATGGGTACAGTACTTAATGGGTGTCCGTGCTATTTTTAAGTTGGATAGGTTATTAAGAGTAGATCAATATATTCTTCAGCTGAAAATGGAATAGTATTATTCCATCCTTGAAGTTGTCAAGCACTGTTCATGATTTGCATTTGTATTTTCTATCTAAGCATCCTCTCTCTCTTGCTCACACATGCAAGCACACACAAACACACTCATGCATATGCATCATATTTTGTTTTCCTCTATCCTACAATGGATTAAAAATTAGTCGCCTTGTAAGAGTCAAAGTTTATTGTCTATTACTTGTCCTGAATGGATTTTTATTCTCACCAATCTGATTAAGAACTCTCTTAGAGTAGTAATATCAAGTACAATTTTTTTTTTCCATATACGATGATTGTCTTTGCATTCTGACAGGGTGTGGATCCACCTATCAGGTCAGAAGTTTGGGAATTTTTACTTGGTTGTTATCAACTAACCAGCACTGCTGAGTATCGAAGGCAACTTAGGATAGCCCGGAGGTCTACAATTCTAATTCCTTTTATCATTGCTTCTAATATTGTTTCTTAGGGCCTTGTATTGTCCTGCTGCATTTTTTTCAAATGAAACTAATGGAATTATCCAGTTACTTCAATGAAGCTTTATAATGCTATTCCAAATAATGAATGTGAGCTGTGGCGTCATCTTTTGGTTCTCTCTATTGTTTGCATCGTCCAACATTAAGTTCATTCCTTTTGACCTCGTGCTTTTTGTGCCAAAGCAAGAACATTGGTAAAGTTAGAACAGTAACTAGGATACATCGCTATATGCTAGATAACTAGACATCTCAAGGATCAGCTTCTTCTATTCCTGTAAGTTTTATTTTATCTTGCCTAACCATAGTTGTAAAGAAAGCTCTTAGTTTCTGGTCTTGTGAACTGCTACTCCTGATGGTTATTTTGTTCATTTTTCTCAATCGAAAGTTTGTTACAGATTTGTTTTGGGTCGATATCTATCTAGACTTTTGGATTCATGAGATCTAACCCAAGACTAGATCTTACTGCTATCTTTCTAGTCTCAGCTATCTTTCTAGTCTCAGCTTTCATTTCTTGGTTGAGTCTTATAAGCTACTGCTTCACTCTCTCACTCTGTCTCCCCTTAAAGTTTACTAGAGGTTCATGGACAATTTTTTCGATCTCTCTTTTTTTTTATATTTATTTTGTTATTGTAGAGTCAACAGGATGTTGGAAAAAGGAACGAGGAAGGTAACTGTTTGGTGTTGATTTCTTGAGGAAGAAATGTGAGAATATGTACTGATTCTATTGTTTGAACAGAATCAGATAATAATTTATCAAGTTATATCCATTTAGATGTATAAGTCTTGGGTATTGAAATGATTTCTGCTACTATTATTGCATCTCATTTGGGTTGACTTAGTCTTTGGCTGAAATTCTTGGATTCGGAGTTTGGAGTTGCCAAAATTCTTGGAGTTAAGTCTTTGGCTGATATTTGGTCACTTTTGGTCATAGAGTATATGAGGCTAAAAAGATTAGATGTCATTGCTGAAAAGAATGGGAAGCATGACTTGGCAGGTGAAAGAGGAGATGATGGCATCAGTACATTTTACTCTTTACATTTTCTTTTATCTGTATATCTATTTATTTTCCTATCTTCATTTGTTCCAAATTACAGAAATGGCTTGTTTTGCTTATGACGTAGCAGTATAGGTTCAACGTTCATAGCAAATGATTCATATAAGATCGCTGGTATTAAAAGACTGTTTGGTTTAAGAGTTACCATTACACAATTGTGCAGGAGAGTACCACTGGAAATGTCTGTTGACAATTATGCACATATAAGTATGTGCAAACTGTGTGTGTATTAGATGTCATTGTATTTGTACCATTTATGATTTGAGATGCATGATTGGTATCTAAATATGATAGTTGTTTTAACGTAGCACCTTCCTTAGTTGTTTTAACGTAGCACCTTCCTTTCTGGGTTAAACAAATTATTTGACTATTGTATGGTTAGAACTTCTTTTTTCCTCTTTAATACCTGTGAAATTCTTTATTTATCATTTTCACTTTATTAAAACCTTTCCTTCAGGGAACGCTATGAGGACCTTATTAGGCAATGCCAAATGATGCATTCAAGTATAGGAACTGGTGAACTTGCATTTGTTGTGGGGTCCAAAGTTATGGATATGCGGACATCCAAGGATGACAGGAAGGGGGAAGCTAAAGATGAAAGTAGAAAAGGTCCTAGTGATTCTACTCATATTACTGACACAGTAGGGAACTGTAGAAATTTGGCTAATAATTGTATGGAGACATCATATGAATGCAGAAGGCATAGTTCTAGTGATTCTATTGAGCTCGCTGATGTGAGAGAAAGCACAGATAGTGCAACATTTGACACTTATTTTGTTCCTGAGTCTGGTCCACTCAGTAGTAGTTCACGTAAAAGAGAAGATGTTAATGGATTACAATATGATGCAGAGAGTAATTTTGATTTTCCTGCTTTACCTGTCATAAATTTGTTTGACAAAAGAGGAGAAGAATACAATGAGGAGCGAGCTGACAAACTTTCTATCCAACGGAAACTAAGATTTGAAGAGGACAGAATGCACAGTTTTGAAATTAATAACAACATAGAACTAATCATGGAACCCAATGGTTCACAATCTAACAGTCTTCCACGTTCATCTCATCATAACAATTCTGAAATTGGAATGGTTCACTGTGGTGACCACGGACGTGCATCTTGCTCCAATAATATAGAGAAAGAGATATTGAATGGGTATAGAATATCAGATGCTCCACAAACATCATTCTTGCCTACAAGTGCAACAACTTCTCAAGGAGTGGCCACTCACGATAACAGAGTATCTGAATGGCTTTGGACTTTGCACCGCATAGGTAACTCCTATCTATGTTCCATTTACAGAGGCAATGAATCTGTGTAACAAACTTTTCCTTACGACTTGCAAACTAACTTTAACTTTTGTCTTCAGTTGTCGATGTTGTTAGAACAGATAGTCATCTTGAGTTCTATGAAGATCAGAGAAATTTAGCAAGGATGTCTGATATCCTTGCTGTTTATGCATGGATTGATCCTGCAACAGGATATTGTCAAGGTTGTAACACATCCCATTTTTGTGGAAAATCCTAACTTTAGTTGATGGAAAATTGAAGTTTAGATTCGAAGCAGTATACTAATTGTTTACTTGTTTGACTATTTGATATTAGGAATGAGTGACTTGCTGTCTCCTTTTGTTGTTCTGTTTGAGGATGATGCTGATGCGTTTTGGTGCTTTGAAATGCTTCTGAGGAGAATGGTATTACTAGAGTTGTCAAACAGTTTTGTCAAAATGCTTCTTGCTCTCTCTAAAATGTATTTGCCGCTCTTCTCCAGCGTGAAAATTTTCAGATGGAAGGGCCAACCGGAGTGATGAAACAGTTGCAAGCATTGTGGCACATTTTGGAACTAACAGACAGGGAAATCTTTGCACACCTCTTGCATATTGGTGCTGAAAGCCTTCATTTTGCTTTCAGGATGCTGATGGTCCTTTTTCGTAGGGAGTTATCTTTCACTGAGGTTCTTCAAATGTGGGAGGTGTGTGTTTTTGTTTGTTTCTTTTGCACAGGATATATGAAGTGCATTTCCTTTTATAACATTGGTGACAAAAGAATCTACCCAAAAAACTTACGTACTTGTATTGCTTGTAAGATGAAACTCAAAGTGGCAACCTATTAGCCAAAATTTAGAAGATCGAAAACCTTTGGCAGCACATGCCTAATGTCATTTTGTATATGGCTACCTGGTAGTCTTTCTAACCAGGCAAGATTGTAGGGCTAGTTTCCAATGGAAATTTACCTCTTCCAAAAAAATTACTTTTAAACATTTTTTTACATTCTCATTTGGTGGATTTACTTGATCTGGTGTTGTCATTTATTCTTTCGTGTTGGTGTAATTATTTGAGGATCTTTTCTAAACACTTTGTAGTACACTCTTTATGTTTTGGAGATGGACAAAATAGATCAACTCCATTTTGCTTAGTGTGTGGTTGCTCTTTTATTTGCAATATGCAGGTTCTTGGTTTGAACTCTTTGCATGCATTACCTGAATATTGTATTGGCATGCTGTGCCTGTCTGTTGATTTGCATCAGGAATTACTATTTCTTGAAAACTGGAGATGGCCCAGTGATTATTGGTGTTCCTAGAAATTTTCTCTTATATATTGGAAACTTTTAACAAAGTTGCTCTGACACATCCAACATATGAACTTTGAAGCATAATTGCTAGTAAAAATCGGCCTCTTTTGTTGAAGAAATTGGACATAAGGTTTAACCTTCAGTTGGCAGGCAGTATACATTATTGATTGGGTGCTGACCTCATCATTTGTTTTGTTGCAACTTCTGAAGTGTCTCTGACTTGATGTAATTACCTTTATTGCAGATGATGTGGGCAGTTGATTTCGATGAATCTACAGCTGGTGATCTAGAGGAAAATTGTCTAGAGGCTCTGGTGGTGCATCCTCCAAGGGATTCTGGAGGAGAAATGAAAGAGGAATTTGAAGAAGTTGGTAACAATAGTGTAAAGGACGGTTCACATACAAAGAATGGACATCCTGAGCACTCCACTTCCTACCACACTGGGATGAAGGCAGAATCTTCCCATCCTTTCTGTGGTCTGACAAGAAATTTTTGGGCAAAAAGTGGTCACATTCAGATTAGCAATTTTGTGTCATCAACTAAGAATGGAGATGATGAGCTGCCAGTCTTTTGTGTGGCAGCAATATTAATCATTAACCGTCATAAAATCATCAGAGAAACACGCTCAATTGATGATATGATTAAGGCATGTATTTAAAATTGAAGATCTTTTGCACTTGATATAATCATAAATGACAGTGGTGCATGATAATCATCCCTCTTCACTTTTTTTGTTCTATGTTGGATCATCCATCTAATCTCTCCTAGTTTCCGTTGAGATTGGAACTTGGTTGTTACGATTTTTGTTCTCCATCTTCTTTTTCTCAGAGAACTCTATGGATTAAGAATAACCTATCTCTAACTTGTTTGAATGTGTGGATGGAAACTTTTGATTGTATATTAACTTCAGGGAAAAATTAGGAAAGGATTGAAAAATTGAGTCTGAGTCAATCCTGTTGTTTTATATGGTAAACCTTCATTTCACCTTGCTGTATTATATACCTTGATTAATATCTGATTTTTTATTCCTCCATATTTACTGACTATTCTCATAATGTTTTCCTTTAACATTTAATACTTCTATCATACAGGTTTTCAATGATAAGGTTCTAAAGATTCATGTCAAACCGTGTATACGCACTGCTATCAAACTTCGGAAGAAGTACTTTTACAAAGTGAGATTCATGTTTAATTAACAAAATTGTGCTAATGCCACCCTTTCAGTCTTTATTCTCTTGTTTAATCTTCTTTATTTTGGATGCCATATCTTTCTTTCATAGCTGCTTACTATGAGACTAATTCTTTTTGGTGAGGCAGCTAATAAAAAACAAAAGTCCTGCATCTCAGAATGGTGAATAGGCTTCTGTCATTTCTCGTGTACAGTTGCTGTCTGCAGCCAAATTCTAGCACTCTGAGTTGGTATTTATGTGTGAAGATGCCAAGTTATTCCAGCTGGACAGGGTTTTGTTATTAGATCATTTAGGATGGAATTGTTAACGGTTAGCGCTGTTGCTGGTCCAAGATTCATTCAGTTCTTGTACTTCCAATTTCTCCTATCATCTTTCGTGAGGTAACTATTTATTGCACTTACTATTGTATTGACTGATGTGAGGTTTTCAAGTCATATATGTTTCATTCTCAGCCACTATCACTTGCATCCTTTAAGTTGCCAACATGTTCTGTTTCAGTAGAGATGGATCTTAGTTGGGCCGAATTCAAATTGCTCGTTGCAGTTTTTAAGAATTCAGTTTCTTTTGACTAATCATGAGCCAAACTTTTTACAGTTGGGATACTTGTCTTGCATAATTCTGGGTCTACTTGATGTAACGAACATGAAACGTAGAAACCCTTATGATTTAGACTATAATGGATAGAAGAATGGCTTATGAAGAGCATCATGATCAGTTTTCAGTATATAAATGTATTGATTTTCATTGTAGCCATCTTTAGGACTAAAAGTGATACTGATCTATTGAACTAAGAAGCTTTGCGCATGAGCTCAGGATAGGAACCATTCTCAATTTTTTCTGTCTATTATTGGTACAATGCTATATCCAAACTATATCATCCACTTAGCAGAACATGTTTTCTCGAATTTTGTAATATCTGGCCCAGAATATTCTGAATACTGTCTTTTTATCTCTTATCTTTCAAGCTGACTGTTTTGTATGGAATCATGTGAAATCACTACAATAAACTACAGTCTTTCTTGACCTTTACTTGCTTTGGGTGACTATAATATTATAAGTCACATGTAAGACCATTTAAAACTATTATTTTATTCATCTGAATGGAACTTGGAAACTACACATCAAGTATGTTTGCAAGTGCATTGTGAAATGGTCCAGTATTCTTGATGGAAGCAGGACCAAACTGATCCATTCCATTGGAGAATATGGTTATGTGATAGCATGTAAACTTGGAGTCTTAGTAGGTCTCATTTTTTTTCTTGTCCGTTTTCTTCACATTATTATCTTACTGGTATTTCTTCTTCTTCTTTTTTCCTTTTGAGTGAACAGAAAGATTTGGAGGTACACACAAGTTCTTTACGGGAAAATGGTTGCAGTTTATTGAGCTATTCTCAGGTTATGTAAATACAGGTCTTCTTCTTCGCATACTAAATTTCATTGTACTACATTATTTAGAGTAACTAGTCTGTTGGCAGTTTTGATCTCACTTGTCTTTGTATGAAAATTCACGAGAGAACAGAATATTATTGAAAAATTACCAATAAATCCGGTGGTCCAAATGTTTGATGTAATCTTAGCAACATATGTGTAATATTTATTATTAGCAGGAAATGTTCCATATGTTATTATTGGTAAACTGTTCCCCTATTTCCAAAGGAAAACAATGTCATTTAAGTTTACCATATTAATCTATACGCTTATGACAAATCCATTCTTGTGAAGATGTAATATCTTCTAGGATTTATACTGATTATTTTTAGTAGTCTATCCGTAATGTCCGGCAGCTTATTTCTCAGCTGTTCCTGTTAAAACATTTTATTCCCCTATCTACTCATTGATATAGTAAATGACCTTAGGAAGTCCTCAAACACACCAGGCCCATCAGCAAATTCTTGTATAAACAGCAAGGATTTGTGGGTTTTGCCCTCTTAAAGCAGGACACTTGAGAATCTGTAGCTAGAACAAGAATCTGGGTTTAGATAAAACCGTTTCAGATTGCTCCTTTTTCCTTGTGTGTGTGCATTATGCACTGTTTTCTTATTTGATCTACAAACTCCGGGTCCATGGTTGGGTCTAACTTTCCTGTGTAACTGAACCTACTTAACCCCTGATACATGGTAACAATTGACATTTGACAATACTGAGAAACGTTTATTAAGTACATTGTTAAGGACGACAAGAGAGAAAGTGAGTGCTCCTTCTTGATAAAAGTAGTGGGTTTTAAAGAACGAAGCATTCTCTGTATCCTGAGATTGGATTCTTCTTGGAAGAGTTGTCAAACCTCGTACGATTTGAACAAATAAAGTCTTCCAAACTAAAAGATGGATTGGTGCTGATTCAAATACAAATTTGAATGTTTATAGACGTAGTTGAAGATGGATTGTTGCTGATTGCCTCGCTTGAACTCGTACAGGATAAGAGGGTACATATGCCTGTTTGTTCATCCATACCATATCAGTTAATTAGCCATAAATTCTTACTAACATGTATCTCTTTTCAATTGGATAGCAACTTTTAACAGATAAATAAGGTTGCTTAATTATAAGCATATAAATTTCATTTTTCAAAAAGAGGAAATGGGTTACTTCCTATTACAACTCCCGTGTTAACTTTCCAAGTTTTGATTCAATGGGGTTATACTGATCATTATACCATTTTAGAATTTTTTTATTTAAAAAATTAAAATTATATAAAGCTTTACATTTCAGATACGGGAATAAATACTTTTTGTCTGATAAAAACCTTTCTATTAATGCATAAATTTAATATTTATAACATATTCTTGATTTTCATAAGGTCATTCGAAGAACGTTTTAATCAAGTTATTGAAATTTACAAGCTAAATATCAAGAAAATAAAGTACCAAATCAAGACGTGTGGAGTAGGTTTTGACCTCCTAGATTGACATTGGCTATATATTGCTCAAGAAAATCTCTTACACACCAAATCTACGTGACAGACATATCTAAGGTTCCAAACATATTACTATAGTTTTAAACTAATATCCCTATATCATCATAATCGGATATACTCATATAACATGAATATGTTTATATAAGATTTTCATGTCAATTTATCCAACCAAGCACCACCACCTAAATTCACCACACATTGTTGCTCTGGCGAAATTGGCTTGTTTATAATCTCTTGAATGATAAGATGATACAAATGAAAATTTTCACCCCCGGGAGGACCTACCTAGTGGACGAGTAAATCTGCCAGTGCCAGGTACATAATTGGCTATATTTCAACTGCCCAATTTGCAACCTTGGGCCTTTCTTTCAGAGTAAATTTAATAGCTAGTCATGTACCCAAAAGTTATAGCTAATCGTCTACTTCCAAAAAATACTAAAAAGTGGAATAACGTTTCAGACTTACTCTTCATGTCATTAACAAATGACAGCATTTAACTACTATGATGTTTGAGCACCTCAAACACTGCAGCTACTGTATATCTATCAAGAGCCTCTGCTATGATACCGTCTTGTTAAGCACGTTACTCTGAACTCCAACTGCATGATTGCCTTCATTGAGATGAAAACTGAGAATAGAAGCATACAACAGCAGTCTACCATGGGGTTGCGAAGAAAAAATGAACAAGAAGCCATCATATTCCCAAATTTCTTGAGGTGAGTTTGTCACCATGTAATGTGATCTTCCAGCAGTCAACTTGGAACATAAAAACTGACAACTTTTTTGGCACCACTAAATAAGACGCAGGAATCAGGATGTTAGCATGTTCTCCAAGATATTTTACCACAGTGCAACACTCAGGCGAAAGGATAAACAGATGCGAATGCGACTCGGGCATAAATATCTCATGTAAAGCATACAAATGTTTTTTGTGACACAAATACATTTTCTACAGGCGCAAACATAAGAAATTAAGGCAGCGTCTCTAGATTTTAAAATGAATGATTTTCTACTTAAATTGATTTACATTTGCTGGATTAAAGAAATGTGGGAAGAGTTGACGTGTATCTCCATTTAGTTAAACAATTTCAACTAGGCTGATCAACAAATAAAATAAATAAAAAATCAACACCAAAAGTAAGAACTGATGCAAAAATCAAGCTGAGAAGTACCATCCAATAAAAGAGGTTCAAAGCAAAGTCGTAAAATCATGCTCACGAAATTATGAGTGAGACTACTATATTACCGCGAAACTTATCCTTTCGAGTAATTATCCCAAATGTTTCCCCAGTTTCACGAACCATAATACCATTAACTCCAGTAAAAGATGCTATTTTACAGTCAGCAACTGCCACAAATACAAAGAACGTAAGTATATAACTTAATCTGACAGCAATATTAATTCTACCAAAAGTAAGATTCCACTTTGTAATTCACAAGTCAAACTGATTATGCAAAATGATGCATCACTCGCAAACATATGACTCTACAGTCGAAATGACAACAGTGGGAGGGAGTATGACCTAGAATAATAGCACCGTGTAGATCTGCATTGAGAAGACAGTGAGCCAATTGATTACCCCTACATGATTGAATCATGTAATATTCATTAGATCCACAGGCCAAACATATAAGATGCATGCTTGCAGCATTAACAAATATTAAAATTTTGTTTTTCTTACCCAGTATTTTTAAGAAGCTGGGCTATGTAGCCCTTCCACATCTCGTGCATTGTCTTAAAGGCATCATATCTGTAGAGCAAGGTTACATCTTTAACACAAAATTACAAGTAAACCTAGAATCAGACAGAACATAAAGTAGGGAAAATAGAATAAAATAGCTCCAGTTAAATAGCAAAGAATCACGAAACGTACTTATAAAGATCTTTCTTCAAATCTAATAATCCACACTTTTTCAGTTGCTTCATGGACATGTGCTGTTTAGAGCGCTTTGAGTGGGTTTTCAAAGACTTCACCTCAGAGCTGATACGTTTGCTACGTCCTTGTACATAGTTATCAAGAAGGATCCAGTTATCAATTTTCTTGGTTTTTGATCCTTGCATGTACTTTTGAGAAGCATCACCATGCTGAAGAAGATCATGCAAGACTTTCTCCACCCCACTTCTTCCTTTGCAGTACATCTAGAGAACACAGAGCATTACTGAGCAAGGTATTAAATTAAAAATTGAACAAACGCAGCTTCAAGGATCTTAATTTTTAAAAATGGCATACATTAGCATTGGTTGTTAGCAGGTTCTGATGTACTGGTTGTGAAATCTGTGAATATGCCAAACTACTTTCTTCTATATCTGTTATAAGAATTAGCAAAAACACATTTCAGTGTAGACCTCCATCTAGTTCATAACTGTTCTATCCAACAAACCTTAAATACAAATGAACACATAATAGTCTAGCTGATGATAAATATAAAAACAGGAAGGTATACTTTACCTTGGGCTGAAGTGTAACCAGTGAAAAAAACACTTCCTGCACAGAAGCCACAATAAAATGTGATCTCCATAGGAACTTGACATCAAGCCAACTGGGAGTAAACAAGCTAAAAAGTAAAGACCTTTCTTCAATGAGTTACTTGAACAGAGAGTTGCTGGGTTGTCAACTACACATGGGAGAGAAGTTTTTCGAAAATGATCTTCTCTTTCGCCTTCTTGATCATTTACTTGTTTGCTCTTCTTTTGATGTTGAAGCAACTCAGCCTTGGCAACAGCAAACCTTCTCTCCAATGCCTCCAAAGTGCGTTTCTTATTATCCTGATGTATTGCTTGGGTTGCCATCACCAGCTCTTGGAGCCCAATATCTCTCGAATAAGAAGCAAACCTATTCAATGCGTGGAAAATTAAACCGGTTAGAATGCAAAAACACTTGGCAATTTTTCGAAAGCAGAACATGATATATGTAGCAATCTCCCACAATTCAACACCAATCCAATACAAAAATATAAGCTTTATTTTAAGCTCATACATTAATCATGGTTTACTTCCCTTCCCTTCAAATATTAAAGAGGAAAGCTTCTCATGTTCTTGCACCCAACAAAAAGAAAAGAAAAGCTTCTCATGTTCGTGTATTGGAGCACTTTCTAATCGGAAGGAATAAACATGATGAGACTATGATTTAAGAGCTTTGAATCAATATTTTAATATGCATTATCAAAGCTTCCTCTTTCAATCTTAACCCATCGCCTTAAAACCCCTTCTCAAGCATCCTTAAATCAACTTTTGTGCTATCATTCAAGCATATCCAATAATAATTATGTTCTAGTAATAAGTTCTTTTTGGAATTCTACTGAATATTAACTAACCAATGACTTGATGCAACCTGGATTTGTATATAGTAAGTATTGATGATTTCATTTCGAGTCTGCCTAATTGATAAACCAAAGGAGCACGAAAACCTAATTGATAAACCAAGGTTTCCCTAAATTGAATACAACAATGGCTTTTATTTCTAC
>JANIMX020000152.1:926595-944177 GCA_024582655.2 Erythroxylum kunthianum | reverse complement strand
CTTCCAACCGTGACAGTAAACTAAACTCTCACTTTCACACCATTTCTAGACAGAATCAGAACTCACTTTCTTCATATTAAATCAAGACCTACATTCTCAGGATACTCAGTTCAAATTTCAGCTTCATCTAACATACACAAACACAGATATGGCCTCTGGACCAGGTACTGGTCAGTGGCCATATACGAGGTTGTTAGCAAACAACCTCGCTCTGAATTTCCAGAGGAGAAGTCATGGCGAGCAAATATTATTTTTGAGTTGGTGCAGTAATATATTTATGGTTCTATAAACTCATCTTCTAATGAAGGTAAATGTTACTTCATTATTTTTATTGATAATTTTTCTATGAAAATTTGGGTTTATTTTTTTACAGGAAGAATTAGAAGTTTTCTTTGCATTTAAAAGCTTCAAAGTGCACGTGGAAAGTAAAGCAAGAAGAAATATTAAAATATTTAGAACAGATTGTGGCGGCGAGTATTGCTCTAAATAATTTGAAGCTTCTTATATAAAATATGGTATCTAAAAAGAATTTATAACACTGACATATACGCCACAATAAAATGGTATATTGTAAAGGAAAAATAGACTATTATGAACGTGGTGAGAAGTTTGTTGGTGAAAGGAAAAATTTCAAAGACATTTTAGCTGGAAGCAATAAATTGAGCATTCATGTTTTGAACAATGTCCAACTTTTTTTTATTCAAAATATGACACCTGAAGAAGTTTGGAGAAGTAAAAAATTCGTTGTGAATCGCTTCAAAATTTTTGGATGCATCGCTTATGTTTATATCCCAAATATGCAAAGAAAAACACTCGATGACAAAGTTGAAAATTAGTCTTTCCTACTGTAAGTGATGCATCTAAAGCATATAAATTATTTAATCCACTAACATAAAAAATTGTGACCAGTAAGGATATCACTTTTGATGAAGAAAGCACTTGGATTGGAATAGGCAATAGCCTACCCATGAAAATTTAGTTCCAACAACTACTAAAACCTCTTAAAGAAGTTTTAGAGCCAATGAATAAGAAGCTCTCTCTCTCTGTCGAGGTAGATAATTGAGGGCTAATTGATCTTCAAAAGGGACACAAAGCCATTTGTCACGAACTCACTTTTCACTCAACGAAATTTGTTCAAATTGAACCCACGATAAGTAGGTTCGTAACACATTGGAGTGAAGTAGGTCTTCAAAACAAAGCTGAAAAAAATGGTGAAGTCAACAATTACAAAACTCGCTTAGTGGTTAAGTGCTACAAAGCAATGATATGGATGGAAATGTCGGTTTGAAAGTCAACAGTAATGGATAAAGATGTTGACTATATATTTATTCCATAATAAAGACAAAAAGTTAACAATCTAAATGAGATTCTGATGCCAAAATGTTTCCCATTTTTGGCAAGTTGAGTTGATTTGTGTCACGAATCATTGCTATTGGATTTCAACTACTGCTTTTCTGTGTGGTTGCTTCTTTTTTCATTTTTTTTAATAAACCACTTATGCCAGCCATTACAAAATGCTACTATTGTAAGATTACTAAATGTCAATCCATTTTTTTTTTTAATATGACACATATAGCATTTCAATTCATTCAATACTAAACTAAGGATGTGTTTATTCTTGGGGAAAGCAAGCACAATTACTACATAGAAATAACAAAATTTTATTATAGATTTGTTAAAAGATGCATATAACTGACAAGATCTTCAGGTGGATAATGTATTCTCCAATGTTGCAATGCAAGACCAGATCAACTAGGCCTAGGAAACTTTCCTTACCCTTTTGAAATACTATTAAGGAGAAAAACGACATAACCTATATTTTAGCATATGCATATTCCGTAGACTGTACAAACTCCTCGCATTCACCATCACAAAGGTCCGTACTTTTCCATTCCACCTGCATCTGCATGCTCCTAAACTAAACTTCGAAAACCAGAAACAGCCAAGTTTTAGCAGTTTCCCCCTGATTTCTCTGTTGTTTTTCTCTCCGTCCTTGAGAGATTTCTATTCTTATTTTTAGACCTTCCTTCAATCTCACGTCCATATCAAATTGCGTGATTGTATCTTTTGTTTCACGATTGTACTAATTTTGGCGTAGAAAGTGGATACCTTTATCGTCAATCTCTTCCAGTTTGTATAATCTTGGACGAAACACATTTTCACATCTGGGTTTTGCGAGGTTTTTGTGGTGACTAGGGAATTGGCGGGAAACAACAGCAGAACGGGAGATTCCTGCGTAAAGTTTGTAGCTTGATTTTGAGAAGGATTCTTCTTTCGAATAAGAGTCTATCTTTCACGTTTCTTTCTTTTTCTTTTTAAGTTATGGCGAACGCCTTTGGCATTCATTATCAAGATGCAAAATATGCTTCTTATCCGTTCAATAGTACCAGTGCCGTTGGCAACAATTCGGGTTTGAAAAGTTTGAGTACGGCGTTGAAGCATAATCCTGGTATTTCAACGGATTGGAGCCTCAAAGAGAAGGCAATACTTAATGCAGGCTTGGCTAAGTAAGTTTCGTTATTTGTGAGGTTTTGTTGAACTAATTCATGTTTTGCGACTTTTGCTCAATTGGGTTCTTGGAAATTTTTTCTTTTGAATATTAGTGGAATTATTCAATTATAAAACTTCAAATTTTGCCTTATGATTTTTCCTGTTCAAATGCATTCAAGCATACCCAAAACTCAGCCATGATGTTTTAGAAAATAGACACTTTTGCAGAACATATTGTCATGGGCTAGATCTGGGTAAAACTCACGATTACCTGATGTTTTGGCCAACCAAGTAAACAGGAGGTCGTTTTGACTCCACAAGTCCACATATTACCTGATTGTTAATTTAAACTTAGATGCTGTTCATCGGCTTAAGTGTTTAAATTTCTTTCTCCAAGTCTTGGGAATGTATGTATGGAAAATCTCTCAGCTGTATTTTGGTGGTTGACCCCGGACTAGGAACTTTAACCTGAGCTTTGCAATAGTCTCTCCTAAATTTTAATGTTCATCATTCTCTTATTACTTTTGACTTACTTTCCCCCCCTCTATCCCATAATGCTTCTGTAACGAAACTTCTGGGACTTCTTGATTTAACCCAAATTTTAGGTCATGTAAAATCTTGTAAGCTGTTTGTAGTTATTTACATGATATTGACATTATACTTGAGATTCCCATTACTTCGACTATTAACCTACATTGAGATTCTGAAAACATTAACAACTCACATAATTTATTTGAACCACATGGTTTGGTTTGTTTCTCAGGAGAAGTCCAGCTGAGTCACTTGTAACAGTTTATGCAAACATATCGACTAAACTACCAAATAAGACAGTCCGAGATGTTGCGTTGCGTTGCAGATGGCTGACTGTTGAGTTCTCCTATTCCTCTAATCTGCTGCTTGATACTGTAGTTTCTGTTAGAAATGATAGTCATATGGATTGCTTCCTTAGATTACTGAAACCTGGTCTCTTGATGGTTAACTTACCAAGGTGCTTTTTTAACCATGTTTTCAAATGAGACTGGTTGGAAATATTGTATTAAGCTCTCCAGTTTAATTATTCTCCTTCCAGAGGTTTTTACATTGTAAATCAAAAGTGATGTATGCATCAGATACTTGTAGAGTCTGAAATTGGTTGACTTATTTTATTTCTTTGCACATTTATTTGTCCAGAAAAAGGAAAATAGTAAGAGAAGGAAAGATGGAAATTTAGCCAGGGAAGGCAAAGAAAAAAGGGTAGGTATTGCTACCATGGGTTTTACTTTTGGTTGATTCCTAGTGAATATCATATGGATTATTAAGGCACAGTTTAACATTGTATTACTTGTGCATCACATGTAAATATGCATTATTCTTTTTTCCCTTGTTTTATGTCTACGGTGTGCATGTTTGGGTTAAAGATAAGAAAATTTGAAACTGTCACTAAAAAAGCTCATGTATATACTCCTTTCAGCATAACTATAATCTAATTAAGAGACACTTATTATTGTAAAACAATGAGCAGGCAATGGTTTTACAGAACACCTTTTCATGAAACGTATGAACGTGGCATCATGCAGTAAAAAGTAGACACGTGGGGAAAGAATCTTCAATTTAAATTGTCATTGTGCCTTCCTCAGATTCTAGATAATCTGCCTTTGTTTCTCAGGAACGAGTTAGTAATCATTCAACAAGGACTTCACAGCTCATGGTGAGGCCCAATGTTCCTCGTTGCACAACTCTTATGATGTCTGCGGACTCTGATGATGACGTCCCTCACAAAGGTGATGGACTATGTTTTCATGTTATTTTTGCATGGTTCTACTAGAATATTTTGCAAAAAAATTTTTTCTGCTAATTAGGAAAAACTTTTGTGTTTTATTTATTATAATTTTTGTATGCTTTTCTGATCAGGTATTCAAATTCTTCTAGTCTTGTTAATCTTTAGATAACCTAAGTTTTCAAGATTGACTGTGTAATAGCAAGTTGTTTGTACAATATGGAAGCCTCGTGAGTAGGAATATCTTTGTTAGGTTTCTGCTAATAGATTATGCTTATGCCATCTTCAGACTCCCTCACTGAATCTTTCCCCATGTCAAGTCTAAGTCATGAACTCTTTTTTACCTAAGATACCTTTGATTTCTGTCCATAATTGCAGTTTTTAAACTAGTAGTCTGGCTCATCAAACAACACTATGTGCAGTTAAATGATGCTATTTTGATTATATGGTCAGTAGGTGAGCCCTTATGTTGTGGATCTTGGCTTATCTAGCAGGGAAGACTAGAAGTGTAAAGTATTTAGAAGGATTTGATTAGTAACTTTCTTGGAATGTAAGTATCTTGGCACACAATATTAAAAAGCTTGAAAGAAACTGACATAAAGCTTAATTGAGTTTTTTTATGGAAACAATTTAGTGTATCATTTGCACTGTTTGTAGAAACAGAAAGTATGTAACACGTTTTCCTTCGATAAAATGTACTCTGTGCATGTGAAATAGTTGTCAACTCTCTGCTGTTGACAGACAGACCAATTTGTCGTTAGTTGATAACGCTTTCTACAACCTGCTGTTGTTTAAGAACCTCAAATACATGTATATAAGTAGCCCAATAACTTCTGTAATTTAGGTACTATGTTTAAGTACTGTTTTCGAAAAGATATTACCATCATACTGATCACGGGCCTGAAAGGGAAGTACCTTTGGGATGGGATATCATGGAGCTTTCTGATACTTGATTATATTTTTGCTGGTTTACAGTGAAATTGTACTCGTCAGAGTACTTTTAAGATATTATACTTATATCTGGATCAGGCCCCATGATTGGAATCTGTAAAAATTTCAAGATGGACTTATGGATATGCTCTGTAATAATCCTTTTCTGCTGCTTAATTGGGTACGCACTTCCTTTGCACTAGCATATTGAGCAGCTGCGTGTTCTTTTTTGGTGCAGTCCTTAGCACAGTCACAAGGAAGCTTCTTAACCAAAATAAAGAGACAATAAAGCAAATATCTGAAAATTTTTCAACCATGCAGGTGAATGTTCTTGTCCATCAATTTCACTTTTAAATTATTTTGGAAAGAGTTAGTCCCTCATAAATCAAAACGTCTTGCCAATTATAGCTCTGATGTTTTGGTTGGACTCCTCTCTAGAAGATAGGGGCTTATAAGTTGCTTAAGTTGATTTTATAGCCTTTCTTGTGATTCTAGTTGAATTAATACTTTCCTTTTCCTTTATTATGTCATGTATATTACTCTTTGAGGGGAAAAAATAACGAATTAGTGAATCTACATATGTTTTCTTGACCATGATAAGAAATTCTTTAATGCACTTTATTTCACCATCCCACTTGAATCTTTTCCTAAGGAGGGAGTTCCAGTCAAGTTTACCTTCTTTCAATAAAAGTAGCCTTTTTTGTTTACTTTGAAATCAGTTGAGTAGAAAAGGCAAGGGTTATTCAAGATATTACACAATGACAATACTATTGGGTGAGGAGTAATTCATACTAATGATTCGTTTTCTTGTCCCTCTTCAGTTTGAGGAGAACACTGTGCTACTCGCCCAAATGCGTGACAACATCCTCAAAATTATGGACGAGTATGTTCTCAACTGTGCTTTATGTATATCAATATGTCTGTACTTGATAAGCATGATATATCTTCTGAATCTTCTCTATTTGTGTTCTTTCTATATGTCTCTCTAAAGAAGTGTTCATTTTCTGTATGTTCGAGTTCTGACCTGCTTATACTCGTATAAGATTAATTTCTGTATAGTCAGTCACTCTTAACTTTGAAATTTAAAGTCCTTTTAATGCTCATGTGCCCAGCATTCACATTAAAAGGGATGATTCATAATATCTGACACAAACAGATTAGTGTTAAAGAAAATTGACTCCCTGTGATCCAGTCCTAGTTTAGGAATGAAGGATGGTTAGGTTGAGTGCTGTTTATCAGATTTTCAGTACTTGCAGTTAGAAAATTCAGGACTCCTTTTCAAGCTTGTATTCATGAGCTTGGCTTGAATGAGCTTATGTGCTAGGTTATTAAGTGAAATTACATAACTTTCTTTAAGTTGTCTCTTTAAGTTGTCTTTAGAACTTGACCCTAAAAAGGTCTCATTTCATGACTATATGTTGATGTTAATGGCTAGAGAAAAAAAAAACTTTTGTTATGTTCTTGAATTAATATTACATTTATTCATGTGAAATTTAGGATGCTTTTTTAATTTCAACCTAGAGACTTGAAACGGTGAAAGCATTGGTGTTGATGAACCCTTTTGTTTGATTTCATGCTAACATACCAATGGACTTGATAGGAAACTTCAGGAGGACAAGGGCATCTTCTTATCTCCCTTATGGAACCTTTTTCTTTATATGCCGAGCATTCAAGGGAAATCATTGTTTTCGTTGTAGAAACAGAATTTAATTAGGAAAGGATCAAATAAGCCTCTAAGGTTTACTTATAAATACGTGACTGCTAATCTTGTTTAGAGTTCAATTAACCCCCAATTTTGTAGACTTCCTTATTTTGTTGAAAAATGTATGCCTCATCATAAGAAAAATAAAGGCTATTGGTATCAGTTTTTTAAGGCTGTTCTTTTCTACATTGTAATATTACTGGGTTAAATAAAATGCTGCGGATCATTTTTGTATTTGAGAGTAAACATTAAGGGCTTATTTAACCACTTCACGAATTTAATTGATAATTTGTGTATAGTTTATTTGATTTATGATTTTATTACTTATATTTCACTAATTGCTAAGGTATTTTTGGTGATATAATCTTCTTTCTGGTTCAAATGTGATATTATTGTTTTCTTTTTTGAGTTCACATTTATTTTGCTAAAGTATATGTAATGATGCTCCTGTTTAAAGAACATTGATAAAAGCTGATATGGATAAAGGGCAGTGCCTTTAGACACTTGATTTAGAACTGTGAAATGCCTGAGTGCTTGTATTCCCCGATTGAAGATAAAATACGAGAAAAGAGAGAAGAAGTAGCCTGTGAGCTAAGTGAGTGGCTGCAAGAGCCAGATCTGTGCCCAAATCTTGAGCTTGTCAAGCTCAAGTGATTTGGCTGACAGCTGAGGCTTAGGTTGTATGTGGCATGTCATTGGTTCCATTACAATACTCAACCAGGTCCTGAAGGTCAATTACCTACGAACTTGTTCCAGGAGCTGGTTTTACGCTTGCTCTGTTGCCATTTTTTTGTTCAGTCAACAACTCGGCATTTGGTGTTAGGGGTTGAAACTGTGGCCAGACAGTAGAACAGAGGCCATGATTACGGAGTAGCGCATTCAACAGCTAGCATTTCATGGATTCTTTGTGTTGGATGATAACCAATGGGTTAAAATGAATAGGATCTTCTGGAAATCTTGCTCTATGTTTCCAGATGAATGGACTCTGATTGTGTTGGTTATATGCAGGATTTACTTGCCAGAAGTAATGAAGCAGATGCCACCACTCCCAGTTAAGCTAGATGAAGAGCTGACTAAAAAGTTGCTTCCCCCACCAAACCTTCCAAAAATTTGATGATTCTTCTCAATTTCATTTGTGTGTCAAGATAAAATCGATGATGATTAATGGCTGCTCCTCAAACCCTTTACTGATTATTAACCGATTCTAATAACCTTCAGCTTAGAAATGCTGTAAAAATAGCTCTGGTTTTCTGTTTTCCCTTACATATGGTTTACTTGAAAGCAGTTGAAAATGACTTGGAGTTTCTGTAAATACTAGGAAATAAAAAGCAGCAGAAGTTGGTGTTAATGGTTGTCATTTTTTTATATCCCTTGAAAAAATCTTAGATAATCTTACATATGTCAAGCTATATGCACAGGGGATGCATGCATTGTGGATTTAACATATTGAGAGCCATGTTGCATATACTCTTGCATATAATCAGATGGTTTACCTTGAGCTGTTAAAATTAATAAATCTTCAAGAACTGAATGGTTTTAGTCCTTTGCAGATAAAAACAATTTTATTGTAGTAGATGATGAATAACAAAATATAAATATGTTTAATATAAATGAAATTGAATTAAATGCAAGTAATTAATGTTGATTTCATATATGTACCTTTTTTTTCTTCTTCTAAAAATTGGATTAAGTTGTATCAATTCAATTCAGTTAAGTGGATTTGAGCAAATTCCTAGTTTTTCGGTGTATAAAATAACTTAATTTCAGAAAATTCTTATATTAATGATTCTCTCGTAGTTTAGGTTATTTTTATTAAAAACAATTAAAATGCAACGATTTATTACCCAATGTAATTAAATGAATCAATGAAGGATTACTTAGAAAGAAGGGAAATTCATCTCTTCTAAATTTAAAATTAAAATATTTTTGCTGGATCCTATTGAAATTCCAACCATAAATTCTAATGAAACTTTTAACATCAATCAACCTCTCCATAATTAATGTAAACCGAAATTGATATATCACTGTTGGACTGCTCACATGTGTATAAATAAATAGTTAGAATATCGATGTAGGCACTTTAACATTCAATTATTATGATAAATTAATGATGATTGTTATATCTATTTATTTCAAGGTGTCTTTATTTTATAAACTGTTAGATAGTTGATCGTGAAAAGTTACGTTTAGTAATTTTTTATATCAGGAATTGTTTAGGGCTTGATCAATTATCAGTAGCTGATAAAAGTATTTTACTAAGAGCCTGTTTGTTTTAGCGTTTGACAGAATTGATAGTCCCAAACAGCTCCTGATTTAACTACCAGCTATTTGATAAAGGACATCAAATAGTTCCTGATAACTGTTCAAGCCCTAAACAATTACTGATTCAATAAGTTACCAAAGATAGCTTTTCACAATCAGCTATCAGCTCAAACAAATAGGACCTAAATTGTTCAATATCTTATAAAAAATATAAATCCAACACAAATGTATATATGGATGATTGCGTGTAGAGTGCCATATTACTTAGGTAATACTCCTGGTTAATTGATTTGATTCATGTTGGATTTGTTAATTTGCTTACGTCTAATGCTATAAAACAGGACAATGAAATTAAATCAGAGGGTAAGTTGAGGTTTGAGGATATGGTAATGCTAAAACGTCACACAAAGCCAACACTGCGTTTCTTATGCCTCACTTTCTTGCTTCCTTCTAGCTCAAATTCAACGTCCCAAATCCTTATTGGCTCCTATAAATAAGTTAACCTTCGATATTAATTTTTTCTGTATTGCTCAAATTGTACTAAAATCTGTATTTTATAAATACAGAGTGTATTATTTGAAAATAATCTCTCTACTAATTAAGTGTAAGATTGTATATTATTGAACCTTTTTAAATTCTGTTTATCAGCAAAATTTCTAGTGAGTATTGTTGTACACAATCACAGGTACACGATCAATTACCTTATATGAAGGTGCAGTTTTATACGAAATGGCTTTTGAGTTACCTTCAAGAAATTATTCTTTTATAATGTCATTATCAAAAAAAGATTTCAGGATATATATGATTAGGACCTTATTAATTTGTACGAATTCTTTAACTTTAGACCCTTTATTACCATTTGAAGTTTGAGCATAAAGGGGTGGTCAATCATCAGAGCATGCTTTGGATGTTAATATGCATGTTTATGTATGTAATTAACTAATATGCATGGAAGGAATAAAGCTCAAGGAGTTGGTGGGATTCGAGGAGGAGTGGGGTTTAGTTAACAACACCTTATGTATGGAAATGTTGAACACGGCTTGACTGGTCCTTGATAAGAGGGTAGAAGCAGTGGATATGCTTTGACATAATTGTATTTTATGAGAAAAATTTAAGTATGTAGCTTTATCACGAGTTTGCTTTCTTTGTCTTGAAAGCTATAAATAGACTTGCTTGAAGGGCATTGGAAATGTTAAGGTGCTTCAGTTGAAGTTATTGACTTTAGTTGTCACTTCCAGGGGCTGGTCTTAAATGATTATTCATGCAAACCGTCACTGGGTGTCTAGATAAGGGTTACATACAGTTGCTCATCATTCCTGAAAGTTATTTTTCTGTCCACAGAGACTCAACTTTTAGGATTGTGTCAAAAAGGCTTTTCGATTTTTGAGAGCTTGGAGTTGGAATTTTGATGATATATCAGAGCACAGATTGAAGTTATATTCTCGGAACTGCAGAGAGATACATACTGCAGAGGCTGTTGAAGGGAAGCCATTAACTTTTGAAAGAGTTCACCAATTTCCAAGTTCTGGTGAGTTGATTGATCAGATATATACAGGTATTTCTTCTTTTTTGTGTCGTTTGTTGGTTTTCTGCTGATGATCACTGCCAGTGTAGTTCATCGACATTTTCTTGGATAAGCTGATCATTCGCCATAACATTCAGTCTTCATTATTATTTTCTTTTCCACAAATGCAGGATGTCTTCTTCAAGCCTTTTAAGTTCCTAACGGGATCAAATCATTCTTTCTGTGCTTTTTGAATATTAACATGGTAGCCTGATCATCAAACATTCCCTTATTGTTCAAGTTCCTGCGCTGAGTCGTGGCTTATAGGAACTTGTTTGACGAATAATAGTTTGAAATCTAAATGAACTTGTTTGATGGGTTCGTTTGTATCATCATTTTCTAGTGGGAGGTTAGAGGGGAAAATGGGATAGGTTTGGTTTGGTCATACTTGCTTTGCATGAACCATTAGTTTCCTTTCAAAACTCATCATTTGTCTTGTTCTACTTGTTTGACAGGTTATAAGTATGGGCTCCACACGACTCTTTGTTTTCTTGGTTTTAATCTTAGGCTCAGAACAACTATTCTCCTCAAATGCTTCTTTGCCAGGTAAGTTAGAAAACTACTATGGCATATGACCATATAAACCAATCTTTAGTGTCCAACTACTTTACTTCCATGTTTTGCTACATAATTAGGTTATTAAATTTTACAAACTATTGCATACTTGTTGACCCAAATTCTGTTTAACGCGAGATTTATACCGAGTGTTGTTGTTGTTACATACTTGTAAAATATATGAAAAATTAAAATTTCCTTTTTAGAATGCGAAATGCCATTATAGAATCAATTTATGAGATAAACATCAATTGAAAAAAATGAAGATTGTGATTAATTAATTGCTAATTTTAGAAAATATTAAACCTAGAATATTAGAATTGACTTTAAACTACAGATAAATTACAAATTTTAAAAAATTGCAGTAAACATCAAGAAGATCAATATATATATATCTTAATCAATTATAATATTTTTCTTTAAATTGTACATCACATTCAACTAAATACTAATAATTGTGGTTAATAAGATTTAAAAGTGGACAATATTTATTGAGACGCTATTTTAGAGTAATATAAACTTTTGGTTCTTTTTATATTGACTCTTGAACCATTTTCTCAATACATAAAATTAAAAAAAACTTTATTAAATGCATAAAAAATTATAACATACTAAATAGTCGTAATTAATTGGAGAAAAACCAAACACATAAAACTATCATTTGTTATGATTTAGACTTTTCTTTTGTATATTAGGCTTGTGATAGAAAACTAAATTCAACTTTTTGATGTTGAAATCAAATAAAAGTTCATATACTTAAGGAGTTAATTAGAGAACGATCGTGAGGTTTTATTAAATTTATCTACTAAGGGCTCGTTTGATCGATACACCGTATTAGACTTTGGATAGGAGAAAATATGATCTGACGTTTGTTGTCAACTTGTATTATTTAATAACCTGATTATTTAATACGAGTTAGACTTTTAATACTCTTCTTACCTGACTAACTAATACAATCCATACAACCCGGTTTAAATAATACATGCTTAATTGTACAACTAAGAAAAAAGTGTTCACGTGAGAAATTAGATTGTTTTGAATTATACATTATTTGATACTATTTTTATTAGCGTATTTGAGTATATTAGATTTTTTATGAGATATTACAATTATTATAATGGGCTAGTTCATGTAAGCTTATCTTATACATCTTGGCAAAAACAAATTAAAAAAATTATTGTCATATGAATCTTACAAAAAAATAAAATAAAAATCATATCATTTGAATTTATCAAAAAAATATTTATAAAAATAGTCCGATCTGATGTTATCCGAAACAACATCAAATATAGTATAACTTAGTCATAGTGTTTATCCAGAATAACACCAAACGCCTTATAATATTATGAATAAACAATAAGTAATTTTCGGAACAGATTAATATTATATGATAGAAATTAGTTAGTACAATCCGACGTACCAAACGAGCCCTAAATGCAATAGAAAATAGTGATATATTTGGTTGGTAAAATTTCACCTTGAAATTAAGGGTATTTAACAAATAAGCCAAGTGGGAAGACATTTTTTTCTTTTGACTTTTTCCAACTTTCAGACAATTTCACGAAATCATCCTTATGGTTAACTCAGTCATAAATAAAATATAGACTTGTAATAAATCAAGTCTGATTTAATTTTAGGTAAACTTTAGATCAAATATTATTTAAAATATCTCGTATAAAAATTCAAATTAATTTTCAGTTGAAAAAAATCTAAAATAATGTCTAACAAAAGAATTTGAAATTTTTAAGTACGTCAAAATTTTGAAAAAGATTAATTCAATTATTTAGACCCAATTAAAGTTAAACTTAGATTTGGACTTACCATTTTTCTTTTATTTTTTTGGAATTTCTATCTCTACAGCAACAACAACAACATTGTTAAGCAGGATTTGGAAAGGTTCAGTAGTACGCAGCCTTATCCCTAATTAGTAGAAAGACTATTTCCAAAGAATACCCGAAAATATGTTAAAGTTATATCTATTTCATTTATTGGTACATACTACAGTATAAAGATTAGCAAAAGGAAAGTAGGCATTGTTTTCAAACTTGTGCTTGAACTATAGGAACAAATCATCTCAAGCTGGACAATGCCTCCGAAGCCAGTAGAGACTGGGATGAGACGGTGAGAGTGGACCCTCTTGACAATTTTAAGAAGTACAGAGGAGGCTATGACATTACCAACAAGCATTACTGGAGTGTAAGCCTTTCTCTCTCTCTCTGGTGATTAATGAGTTGTAAGTTGTGTAATATGTATTAAGTAAGATCAATGTTATTAAGTTGCAACATTCTGCATAGAACATGTTATCATTTATCCAATCCATGGAAGTTAAGATTAATCATATCCCTTTCGTAATCTTTCTAGTATAGGGTGCTCAAACTAACTGGCGTTAACTGGCTAATGAGAATACTGTAATAATATGTTGCAACGATCATGCTAACGAATTTCAGGCATACAAATGGGGGCCTAGTTCGAAGATTCGTATTATGTTTTATTTCTGAGATCCCACAGAATGGCATGCAAATGGTAACCCGTCTTTTGAGAAAATAACGTATTTTCATTTGGCAGTCAACTGTTTTTACAGGAATTTCTGGATATGCAATTGCGATTGTCTGGCTTCTTGTTGGCATGTTATATGGGAGCTTTCGTCTAGCAATGCTATGTTGTTGCAAAAGCAGAAGGAATAGACAGCTAAAAAATACGTCTCCCTGCTTTAAGCAGCGTTACATATGGATATGGCGTATTTTCTTTTCTGTGTTATTCACTATCCTAGCAATGTAAGTCCCTGCAGTTCAATTTCGAATCCTGAAGACGTTTATACAAGGAAAAAGTTGACTCGTCAGTACTATGTGCAGAACTGCGTCTGGTCTGGTTCTTGGAGGGAATGCAAAGTACAATTCTCAAGCAAAAACTGTTCTCAACATCATCATTGACACTGCAAATGGTGCTTCAGAAACCATTTACAATGCTACTCGAGCAATGAAAGGAATAAGAGACAATCTAGGATCGACCAACCAAAGTATCATTGGAAATTTTGGTGCAACGGGAAAAAGTATTAGCGATGCATCTTATTTCCTCACATCTATATCCGAGAAACTAGATGCTGAAGCTGCTAACATACATAGACAAGTTAAAAAGAATAGTCGCTTGATTGACGAGGGTCTCAAGATAGTGTAAGTATCTCTCACCCATCTCTCGAATATAAACATTGTCCAGAAACCATTCAACCCAAGAATGGTGAAATTCTAACAAACATCTACCACTTGTCCTATGCATTTTGCTACTCAAGCTTCTAACATGTGTATGTTTGATGCTGGTAGGTACACAATGACCAAAGTGATTATTGCCTTGAGCCTGGTTGGTTTAATTGCTGGTTCAGGTGCCTTTCCATTTCTGTCTGCCTTTCTATGCTTGCAAAATACGCTTCCAATTTATTTTCATAGTGTAATTGGCACATTCTGGTTAAATGCCAATATTTTCAGAAGCTAACATCTTATTGACACCCAAACAGTTCGCCTTCAGTCAACTTTTTGTCATATTGTATTTTTTGATGCAATTCTCATTGAATATTGGATTTTTTTTCTACTGCAGTCATTGGAATCTCGAGGTTAAGAAGAAGAGCCCTTCGTTTGTAAGAAACCTAACCATTGAAATGTAGCCTTACCAGCATATTCTCTGACAGAAAACTATCATGTCCATTGAGTTTGAGTTGTCTTTCAACATTTATTATTGTTTCCTCATGTTGCAGGATAATAGTGCTTTGTTGGTTCCTTACTGCTCTGTGCTGGCTCTTTTTTGGGATTTATTTCTTCCTAGATAAGTAAGTCTTAAGTTCTTCATTTCCCTAATTTCTTCTACAAAGTTACAAAGATTCCCAACAAGAACCACACTTTCGCAGTTTCTCCAGTGATACATGTACAGCTCTTGAAAACTTCAAAGAAAATCCATACAACAGTAGCTTGACCTCCATCCTTCCCTGTGATGAACTGCTCTCAGCACAACCAGTCTTGTCTAATGTTGGTGCAGGGGTTTACAACCTTGTTAATCAGGTATTTTTGACTTATTCATATCAGAATTGGAGAAAGAGCAAACGATGATATTCTTAGATATTATGCACAATCTTTTTACATTGTATCGTAATTCGAATTGATTACGACTAGTATTTTCTCTCTGCTGCTGCAGATAAATGCAAACTTATCAGCTATGCAAGGATCATCCACCACATTCTTTTCCATCTGCAATCCCTTCACAGCACCTCCAGACAACCAATATCAGCCAGATGATTGCCCTGCTAATACAATCCGAATAAAAGACATCCCAGAGGTATTTCAAGGAAAGATAGGAACATTAGTATATAATCCCATGTATGCATCAGCAACTATCTCTGCAATTTCAGTTGCTGTCAATTTTTTGCATTACCAGTAAGGGGCCTAAACTCCTCAAGCTCTCGTCTTATGCCTTCCCTTTCAATAGGTGTTGGGGGAGCTTACTTGTTCAGATTCTAGCAATGGAGCATGTGATAATGGACATTTCATACCTGCGAGTACCTCAAGAACGTTGACAGCTTATGCAATATCACTACAGAACCTGTTAGATGCATATCCTGGAATGGAAAACCTGGTAGAATGTCTGGGAATTAAGAATGCCGTTTCGGAGATCATATCAAAGCACTGCAGACCTTTGAAGCGGAACGCTCACATTGTATGGGCATCAATGGTGTGTCTGGCAATTATCATGGTGTTAATGGTACTGATTTGGACGGTGCAAGCTCATCATGAGCAAGAGCATCATTTTTCAGATGGACCTTTGAAACCACATTCCAACAAAGCAAATGAATTGGAACATAGAGAAGCTTGAAAGCATAGTTCAGGCAGGAATTAGCGACCATTTATAAGATTCATATTGGATTGGCACTGGAAGGAGGATTTGCAAGCAATTCCTCACGTGGTCATAAGATCAAGAAATCAAGTTCTCATATCAAACAGAATCGAATTCAGAGAATCATAGTTCCAGAATGACAGTACAGATGAATAGAATCGTGGAATTCAGTTTGATTATACACTAAAGGGAGAGGTGAAACCAGATAAGATTGGTGACCTTTGCAGCAGAAAAGTTAGTTCTTTGATTCAATACGAAGACAGAATCTGGGGGAACCAACCCCGTCATTACAGTGCAATTTCTAAAGCAATATCATAAAACGTCAACATTATTTGGTTTATTTCACTCTTCTGTTTTTTGTAACACATCTCCAAGAAATCATTCATTTCTTGATGTTACTTAAATATAATTCAGTTCAGGAATGAAAAAAGACCTGCGTGTCAGTTAAGGACGGACTCAGAAATTTTATGTTGTGGGTAAGGCCGCTCTTAACTTTTTATGAGCCTGGGCCAAGTTAAAAAAAAGGAAATGGAAACCCCTAAAAAAGGTGAGTCTTGGATAATGTATAAGATAAGGGTCCTTAAAGAAAGTGAGTCCCGGATAATACATAAAAAAATGCATAAAAATTTACCTCTAAAGAAGATGGGCCTGGGCAAGTGTCTTTCCTGCTCTTGCCCAAAGCCGTGCCTAATTGTGGGGGCAAAACTTATATAGTCGACTCATTTAAGTGGAGACATTTGCTCCTAGACTCATGACTGTAAGAATCAAAACTCATATAACTCATAAGTCTGTATTTTATATTCTAATTTATTTTTTTAAAAAATGACATGTAAGTTGGAGCATTTGCCACCAAAGATGTGAGATCCGTTCCGTTCTGGTCGGAAAACGGAACGGAACGTCCCCCCTTCAGTACCGGTCACAGGTACCGGCCTGTACCGGTTCTTCTGGCGAGTATCGGCCGGTATTCGTAATTCGGGCCAAATACCGGCCGGAAATGTAACATGTAAAAAATCTAGGGGTTTTAAAAAAAATGGGATGTTCTGATCCCTTGCATGTGTTTGTATTTAGTGTCATTGATGTATGATTTTGCATGGAATTGAAGTAGATTAAGTGAGTTGACAACATTGTTAGATAAAGGGATTCTGTTGAACAATGTGTAGTTATTTGGTTATATCTTGAGCTGTGGATATCCAATTTGGATGGGGTTAAGTGCATTTGAAACTGCACATGTAGATCCACAATTGTTATGAAGGACTCGAATATGAATTCTGGCTCTATGAGGTTCGAAATGTAGCTGAAGTGAGATGTAACGCCCCTGGAAGGGAACGCCGGTTCGCTACCGGTATCACACTCGATCACTCACACTCACAACCTCTCCTGGAGTTGCGGAAGCGCAAATTGATCGCTTTCACTCGGACGAACACATGCATTGCAGCGGAAATTAAAAA
>JANIMX020000152.1:908330-919237 GCA_024582655.2 Erythroxylum kunthianum | reverse complement strand
TATTTTAATTATTAAATCAAGTTTTTAATTGAAATTAATATATTTTTGAAGATATTTTAAATTTAATTATATTTATTACTTAATTTAATTTAAGTGCAAAAAATAATTTAATTATTCATCATTTTAATTAATTAAATTTAATTATTCATAATTCTTATTAATAATAAATATATTAAATAATTAATAATATATATTTAGTTAATAATAAATTAGATTATAAAAAAACAAAAAATATTTTTTTTGGTTTTCATCAATTTTAAAAATCGGAAGAAACCAAAATAAAAAATAGAAACCAAAAGTCTAAAATGAACAAAAAAAATTATTAAATTTGAAAATTAAAATAAAAAAATAAATGAAAACAAACAAGTTTCGTCTTATTTCAAGTTGTGAAATTCCTTTTCACCTTCTTGGTATAATGGCTAGTTGATTCCATGTCTTCGTTATGAAGGAAAATACAGGTCAAATGAGTTATTTGTAGAGTTTCTTTGTAACTTACATGATAACTATATATAAACACAAAAGATGAAGGGTATCTAACACACGCATATCTAAGTAACCAAATTATTTTTAATATTCGTATAGTTCTTTTTTTATACATAATATGCTGAATTTAAAAAAAATATAGTTTAATAAATTAATTATTTAATATCAAGTTATAAGTTGGATGTGACTGGAAAATATTTAATATATATTAATCTTCCATGGCCATACTTACTAGTGGTTTTCTGGGTTAATAAATATTAAAAAATAGTTTTTAAGTGGGTGGCCAGCCAGCTCTGCCAAATCTTGTTGGAGGTCATGGCAAATGTTGGAATAACTACACTGCAAAACACATGTAACGCACTCCATAATCTGCCCTGTGGAACCTTTGTTCTTCCTCTATTAATGCTGATTATATATATATAGGCAAAATGCAGACAAGGTAGGGCACAAAATCTTGGACCACAATGAATGGAAAACACCCCCCAACAAATTAAGCCTATTATTTACTAAGAAAGAAAAAAACATTAACAAAGAAATTTAAAAGGAAAAAAAAAAAAGCCGCTTAACACTTTCTCCAATGATTGGATGGTGAAACTGGAGCCCTCAAAACTTGTCTTCCTGTGTAATCATCAGTGTTGAATAAACTACAATAGATGTCATTAGTTTTGGTGTTATCTTTTATCTCTTTTCTTTCTTTTCATTTTCAATATTTCCAAATATGTTTCTATATGGGATATGATTTTGAGTACTTGTACAAAACACATCTTTATCAGCTAGTCTGCACCACAAATATAGATTATGTTAGATGTCCCAGAACTATAATTAACCTTAACAAAGCTCTTGCATGCAGGACATGCCCTAAAGGCACGATAAGTTCAAACATATATATTTGTTAATGATGAGAAGATTTAGAAAGAACTGTATGAGAATAATTGGATCGTTTAGGAGATAATTATTGAGACATCTGCAGATGCGTTTTTATGTAAAAGTGACTTTTCTGTTTCTCTTCTTTCCCCTTTGCTTTCTTCCTTGAGTTTTCCAACTCAATTCACCATCTAAAATGGCCTTCTTCCTTTTGTTCTTTCTCCTTTCCCTTTTTCTGCTTTTCTTTGTAAAGTAAAAGCATGAACTTGACATCGTTTGGAGAAGTTCAACAAGCAGCTCTTATTGGGAAAAACCAACTATTACTGACAAGTCCTTTCTAGCCACTTTTTAAAGCGCTTGTTTCTCTTTATCCTGTTCTTGCAACAGACAGTAAGTTGCCATTTGAACTATATAATAAGCTTGGACTATTGTCTATGGCTTTAATAAGCCATGAGTTTAAATAACAAATTTGACAAGGATTGACTTGACATTGGTAACATGATGAAGCGCAGAGAAAAAGAGAGATGCTCACTTTGAATCTGCTTCTGACCATAAACAGATAATAATCTAATTAAAAAAACAGTTGTTGATGGTGAACATGCATTGAATATAATAAACCAATGATGACCGAGTTCATTGCCTGATCAAATTTAATTGATTTTTTCTTTATATATGCTTGATAGCTTTCATCTATACTTGGTACTCATAAACTCCAAAGTAAACTAAAAGCATTCCTTATTAACCTATGAGTTTCAGTAACCTTTCTTTCTCTTTTTTGGCCATTTGAACAAGTAATTAGTTAAGATGAACTCTACTGGTTGATATATGGATTCATTTTATAGGAGCTAGGTACAAGGAATTATCTGCAATGCATGATCTAGACTCTGGTGACTACTAAAGTTGACAAAAGCTTATGGAGGTAAAGATCGTACCAGATTAAAGGGATGGCCAAGGGTATTAATCTATTTCGAGCTTTATATTGCTTGTATCATCATCTTCTTGGCGGTGCTAGAATAATTACTAATGAATGTATTTTGCGTTATTTTTTCCCCTCAACTCTTCTCAGTTGCTATTGAGCCATGCTGATTCCTTTGGGGTATTATATCATTTTCTGGGAATATATGTTTTATTCCTTTCCATAACTACTGCAATGACATGGACCTAATCGTTTTCTAATTTTAGTGCTATTTAAATATGGATTTTTATGGTTGCTGCCCTGTCATATGTTTTGGGTGCATTGAAAGTTCCATGCTTTGTGAGATCACAATGATACAAGAAACATTATGTTCACCTTTCATTAAGTTAGCAGACAAGTTTACTATGTAAACATGGGCTTTTGCAAAAACTAATGTAGTTACTCCAATGCTTGGTTTAAGTACATTACTGTCAAGTGGCTGTACATTGGAAAAACCAATGATCAATAAAAACTACAGAAAAAAAACCTAGCTTTTTTGTTATTCTACGATCCTTACTTAGGGCTCTTGCAAGTTGTGATCTTGTTCCAAGCCTTTACACAACTACATAAATATATTATATATACCCATTTGTTGTGTTTTATTCGTTTATATACAAAAGAACGACAACTGCAGTCCAGGCTCTTTTTTTTTTTATTTTTTTTGAATTCCTATGTTACGATGTTAGAGAAGTTGCATAGGAAGGGCGTAGCTATATATTTGCTACCATAGAGAGTTTGTACTGGATATCAAATGAATAACAAAATGTCATGAAAGTGACTACCCACAACAATATATTAAAGGCCCTTCTATATTATATAGCTTTGTATTTGACCATTTCCAAGCTCAAATGAGATCAAATTGTACTGAGGGTCCTGTCTAGACTCTATAGAGTCGAAGAAAAGCTTTCCTTATCGCACATGGACATATCACTCTTTACCCTCAAAGACACTCACACACGCTTTTTCCTTTCCCACCAGCAGAGCCATGATCAGGTAGCAGTTCTAGACATGCAAAGCAATAGCAACAACAACAGTAATCAGCCTCAGAACAGCCATACATCGACCAGCCGTTCATCGGAATCAGGCGAGCCAAGCGATTCGAGTAACAAATGGGCGGGAAAGCTTCTTAGACAGTGTGCAAGAGCCATATCCGAGAAGGACTCCACCAAAATCCACCACCTTCTGTGGATGTTGAATGAGCTTGCGTCCCCTTATGGAGATTGTGACCAAAAATTGGCATCTTATTTCTTGCAAGCTCTCTTTTGTAAAGCCACCGAATCCGGCCAACGTTGCTTCAGAACCTTAAATTCAGTAGCTGAGAAGAGTCACTCCTTTGACTCAGCGAGAAAGTTGATACTGAAATTCCAGGAGGTAAGTCCATGGACAACTTTTGGTCATGTAGCATCAAATGGTGCAATCTTAGAGGCTTTAGATGGTGAAAGCAAACTTCACATAATCGATATTAGCAATACCCTTTGCACCCAGTGGCCTACTCTACTAGAAGCTTTAGCCACCAGAAACGATGAGACGCCACACTTAAAGCTCACTGTTGTAGTAACAGCTAGCCTCGTAAGATCAGTCATGAAGGAAATAGGCCAAAGAATGGAAAAGTTTGCTAGACTAATGGGAGTTCCCTTTGAATTCAATGTTATAAGTGGACTAAACAATCTAGGAGAACTTAAAAAGGAAGGACTGGGAGTTCAAGAAGATGAAGCTATTGCAATTAATTGTATAGGGGCGTTGAGAAGAGTTGAAGTAGATGAAAGAAGTCAAGTGATCCGAATGTTTCAATCACTCAATCCTCGGGTTGTGACGGTTGTTGAGGAAGAAGCTGATTTCACCAGTTCTAGATACGACTTTGTCAAGTGCTTTGAAGAGTGTCTTCGATACTACAAACTGTATTTTGAGATGCTAGAGGAAAGCTTTGTGCCAACAAGTAATGAAAGGTTGATGTTGGAGAGGGAGTGCTCAAGAAGCATGGTAAGGGTTTTGGCTTGTGATGAGGATAATGGAGGTGGAGAGTGTGAGAGAAGGGAGAGGGGAAGCCAATGGTTGGAGAGACTCCGGACGGCCTTTTCTCCGGTTGGATTTAGCGACGATGTTGTTGATGATGTCAAGGCATTGCTTAAAAGGTACAAGGCCGGATGGTCACTTGTGCTCCCTCAAGGAGAAGAATCAGGAATTTACTTAACATGGAAGGAGGAACCTGTGGTATGGGCATCAGCATGGAAACCCTAAAAACACAGTATCTGTGGATTAATCTACACACCAAGGAGAAGGCTTAGCATTTACAAATTTATTCACAAGCTCGTGGAGTATACTTCAAAATCTTATCTCATCATTCATTCAAATATGAAGCTTATCTCTTCTCCAACTTTTATGCTTTATGCTTGGGAGTTTGTGTTCCTTTTTTGCTTGCTTTTAGATAATTGTATTTGTTTGAAGGTGTTTGCACTTGTGACTGTTTTTCAGTACCTCTCCATCCCATTTCCTTTTTGGATTGCTTCCTTAGTATCTTTCCCCTCAACCCCTAGTGGAGTAGTGTGGGCATTCTGTAATAAGAAGAATTAGAGTTATAGATGAATGACCTAAAAATCTGAACTTTTCTATGTCACTTACTTGTAGTACTTCTTCATATGTCCAAACATTTTTATATTAAGATATAAACACCTAGAAAGATGCCATCCAAGTCTACATCCCTTAAATTCTTCAATTCCTAATCCAAAGTTGGAGCTTCCAATTAATTTGCAGAAAAAGATTAAGTAATAACGAAAGTTAACTCTTTTCCTTTAAATCTTCTAATTGATTTCTGGTGCAATGGAATAGGAACAAGTCATATCCCTCAACTTTGGAAAAGTTGTATCCACCAACCTGGCTATTGGGTGGAGGAATAAGAAAATAAATAGAGAAAGAAAAAAGAAACAATTCATTTAGTTTAATCAATGAATCTCATAATTTAAGATTGTTTAGTGGGTGGCCTGCAGAACCATCAGTTTATTTGTTCTTGTATCAAGTAATTACATGTTGTAAGGTTATATAAGATTTCAACTAATTTGAAAACCAATCAAAGTTCATAATACCCACAGTGCTAGTTTAATCAATTAATGATATTATCAGATTTAACTTATCATATAATGCCAAATAGAATATATGGTTCTCTTATTAAAAGATGCTTTTAAAGTAATCTTTCAATCATATAATTTTATACTCTTTTAGATCAGCTTTTAAATAATTTAATTTCATCCGTATAATTTTATAATTTTTATTAGCTTTCACTCTATTTTTGGGTATATAATAAAATCAACAGATAAGAGAACCCTATAGCTGTTATTTGTACTTGTTAGTTATTTTTTGCCACAAGAAAACAATCCAGAAACACCTAAGGGGACATTAGGTTTGGGGTAATCTTAGATTACCGTGGTTCTGTGGTATACGTTGTGTAACATCTACCAGAAATCTGATAACCTCCATTCACTTAGATTATCTGAGATTTCGGGATTATCTTCTTCTTTTTTCCATTATTGTCCTCCGTTTTTTGTCCTTTGGAACAAAAATGTCCCTACAAATATAAACAATTACCATCTTACCAATATATATATATATATAAACTACCGAAACTAGCACAAAAACTAAACCTAGCTTCCTGTCGCATAAAATTTTTAGCTTCATCTGCAGCAATACCTCTTCATCCATTCCAGAATTTGTGCTCAATGAAGCTTCTTTTGGGTGACCTAGTGGTTGGACATTCTCTCTGTCTCTATTGCCAATCAAGTAAGCAGAGTCTTCGATTCCTAAAACCTGTGCAACCCCTAAATTTTTAATTAAATTTGAGCATGAATATTGATTGGATAAATTCCAACGAGATCATTTTGGGTAGACTGATTAGCGAAGCTAGTGAATGGAACTACTTGGTTGATATGATAGACATGATATCATTTTGTTTTGGTGTAATTATGAAGCATTTCTTTTTCTGGATCCTTGAATGGTTTTGGTTCAAGTTTTTTGGGATCATTGTTGTTGGCTGAGCATTTCTTTATCTATAATTTATGGGTCGAACTATAAATAATAACTAGAAGCAGAGAAGTCCTACACATGGCTTTACTTCTCTCTGTATGTTTGTGGAGCTAAATGATACGTACAACCTTTTTTTAAAGTAAAAAACCAAAGCGACATATTGGATTCCTGGCTTTTCAGGCAGTTGGATGGTCAAAGAAAAAAAGTATTGGATTTATACAGGGAAGACGCAAGGGTAATATTTCATAGCCAATAATAATAGACAAGTCAATTTAATAAAAAAGTTTCCCAGATTATTCGTCAAATATTATATATCATCTAGGATGACACCTCCCCTGACAATTGACTTATTCAAAGCACTTGTAAAGATGATAAATAATGTCTTAAGAGACTATTTTTTGGTTCGATCTGAATGTTAATGTGTTACAAAGAAAAAATTAAAAAGATGATAACCAAGAGCAATTAAGTCAAATACTTAATCTAGTTATACAACATAACTCATTCAAACAAGTTTATATTACATTACCTAATGTCAAACCAAACAATATTAGATTATATTTTGAGTAACATAACTTGGTTATGGATTACTTGGTAATCACATAACCAAGGTTATTTGTGATACCCCGAACCAAATGCTCCCTAAGAGTTATGTATCATTGCCCATCAACATTTCGGTAGCTTCTACTACATTCACTACAGCAAAAAGTGTTTTAAGGAACAAACAAAATCGTTGCTATAAGTATAATTATTGTTGCCTTTTGTTTAAGGCAACAAAATTTATATCGTTACAAGAAGTGGCGCTACAATAAGTATAAGGCAACAGAAAGAGAAGATTAGGCAACAAAATAAAAAATGTTGCTTGAAGTTTTGACTAAGGCAACATATTAGCTTCAAACTATAGCAACAATATTAAATAGACATTGCAACACTTTTAATTCTTTAAAAGGTAACAAACTGATTTTTTTAAGCAACAATTTATTCTTTCGTTACCAATATTATTTAACGTAAAATCAATCTCTTCTTATTATGTAGTCAACATCTATATCGACATTAAAATAAATATATAGATATTAATGTACGTCTTAATTACGTACATATTATTAAAGATAAATTAACGATAAAAATGACATTTATATATAATCTATAGTCTATAAGGACATGTAAAATTCAATCTTTTAACATATTCAAAATACGAAAGTAAAAAATCACTAGCTAAAATATTCATCTATAATATCGTTCACCATTTCATATGGAATATAAGTGAATTAATCTAAATAATAAACAAAGCCAATATATATGGGCAATCCAAAATCCTTCACCAAGTACCTCTTTGTCCACTCCTATTCATCACCATCCTACAAAAAAAGAAAGAAAGAAACAAGAAGTATATTAGAATTGTAAAACTAGTATGCTCACAAATAAGTTGATATATGTAAAAATGAAATACTAACTACTTTATTTTAACGTCAATTTAATCCAGACAAATAATATAATCCAAAAACCCAACAACACAATGATTTAGTTCTATTTATGAACAAATTCAGAAAGTATGAACATAAGCATCTAATCTCAATAAAAAAGATAACAAGATGATGCACAAAATCTACTATGCTCACTTTACATATGTTGAACTTCTTCAAAGTTAAAAGATGGCTTTAATATCCTTTCAATCACCACATTATCATCAATAGCAATTGGAAACTGTAACACATTATCATCAAATTCACTAATAAGTTGGTACAATTCCATCAAGAATGGTAATTATAGTATCAGATGTAAGAAGTGGCATTCCAACAATTTTTTGGATAGATAAGAATGTGGTAAAATCATGCTCACACATTGAAAGTCAAAAGCAGGCTAAGGAATATGACAAGTCATGTTGCCACTTAAATGAGAGCAACCATATCCAAAGAAATATGCATTAATCATGTTAATTGAAAGGTTGACACTTAGTAAATGTGGCCATAAATAGTGAACTTCCAATAAGTAATAGATAAATAAGAGCATACAAGGGATCTCTTCATTAAATTATCATAAGAATAAGCTCCATCGGGCCTTAATGAAGTGTGTTACTATAATATAACAGTGAATATTACAATAAAAGAAAAAAAACCTCATTGTAGAATTTTACCAACCTTTAAGATATGTAGCGGCCTTGCCGAATATATGTATTGGCACTTCTAATTGCTCAAATTTTTCGGAGCTGAGAAAAGTTATAAACAAAGAGAATGTTATCTGGAAGAAGAAGTTCTCAAAGCTCTAATGGGAGCACACTCTGGCTTTTGCATAACCCGGAATGGCCTATTGAGGTCACTTCTGGCACAGGTTACCACAAGCTTATTAACATAACCTCCAATCTGTTCACTTACCTGAGTCAAAGTATAGAGAAATAATGTAATCAATGAAGAACATGAAGATAAAAAGAAGAAGATAAGGAAAGGAACATATTGTGGTGTATTCAGACAAAAAATCCCAGTCAGATGCAGAACCTGAGTGTAAGAAAATGAGACCAGCCTAGAATTTCCAAGCCATCGTAATCCCCGCTCTATTCCATTATGGAAAGAAAAGCTAACAGCAATAGCATTGGCAGAAAGATCAACAATGTCAACAGTCTCACTCTGAGTTCCCAAAGCAACCAGTGGAACAGCTACAGCGGGATAATTGCCCCCACCTGAACATTGTACATGTCATCATTAAAATTATTAACATGTTTTTTAAGTCACAGTAATTCCTAAGTACAAAATAAAAGTGAAAGTTTAATAGAAAAAGGCAAATCGAATGTCACAATGAAACTAACATGCCAAAATAGTTGTCAAAGAAGGGGTGGGTACAGCTAGTATGGTAACTGTTGAAGAAAGAAGTTGAAGCTGACCAACTAAGCTGATCTGCAATAGAATTTGGGTTGTAACTATCAGAGAAAGAAGACAAAGTTAACTAACTGTTCTCAAGTTCTAATAACATGAAGTTCCTATTGTTCAACAAATAAATTTACAAGCATCAATCACTAATACAAACATGAAAACCAGCCCAAAGTAGCATTGGAAAACTATTTGGTCACATACCTTAAATGATATATCTCCCTGGCTGAAAGTAGGTGATGAGTGGCTTTTACCACCACTTTGTTGTAGCTTGCTTGCTTCAAAGGCAATTCTATCAATTGAAGCTAAAGAGTCAGATCGAGATCCCTTAATTGGCACTTCACCAGTGTTAGAAACCACACTCAATTTAGTACCGTCCTCTTGAGTTTCTCTGGCCCCTTTAGCAGTCAAGAGCCAATTCCATATTTTTCCATCATTAGAAATGGAGATCATTTGTATCTTACAGAGAAGAATAGTATCATCACAGAAATCAAAAGGATTGTCAAAATCAACATTGGACAAAGGAGAAATAGGTGCCTCAGAATACAACTTGGCGATATTTTGAAGGGTAGACTTTGTTTGACTGATTGTAACTACTAGAATTGAAGGGGAAGGAACAGATGTGCTGATCGAGGGAATTAATTCCTCCATTGCACACATTACATGCACCTGCTCTCCTCTGTAATCGTACATCCACATAAATACAATCGCATGACAACAAGCAAAGACGAATAGTAATTACAGTAGTAACGATTAAGGGGTCCTTTTTTTTCTTGTTGTTGTTGCGTTGGTTAGGCGATGCAGAGCTACTGCATGCATTTTGGACCCAAATTCTCCTTGATATGATGAATTCATATCATTACAATTGGTGGGAGGCGTTATTGGTTCAGCTAATTGCGATAATCGAAGCTCATTTGAATAGTGAAGTGGAAATTAGGGATCTGGTTGGATCTAAAGGATTATGAATTGGAGAAAACAAGAATTGAGGTGTAGTAATTGGGGGTTAGGGATTGATGATACTCAAAATTAACAAATTCCTAATAAATTTTGGAATATGTATATATATATATACATGTACCTATTCGGTAAAGCCTCTTCTAGACTATCCATGGAATAAAACATACCCGTGAATATGATCTAAACCTTATTCTCCTCGTCGTCAGATGAGCCTCCTCCGGATAGATTGTTGTTCTTCCCGATCGAAGACGTCACCGAAGAAGACGTGCTATATTCACCCTCACCTAGTCCTACCCCCTCATCCTCGAACATCGCCGACGTCGCCACGCAAGCCGCTCCTCCATACGGGACCATAGTCCCTCCGTCACTATCCAGTGCTATAGATATCTGGAAGCGTAAACTCATCAAATCAACAACATAAACAAACAAGAAACGAGAACACGAAGACGTTGAGCAAGCAAGCAAAGGAAAGCATAAACATCCAAGCCACCTAGCAAAAAACATAAGTTTTGTAGAGTTCCCACTTAGATACACATAATATTATAAAATAAATATAATATAATATATAGCATATAAGAATATATTTTAATTGTTACTACTTACGACAAAAGTACCCATTTTAATTTGATTTAACTTGATTCGACTCGAATTAATTAATTTTTAGGCTATGTTAATTTTTATTTTAATGATCCATTTTTATTATGACAAAAATACCCATTTCGAATTGTTTGGTTTAACCTGATATAAAATTTAAAATTTTATTTTAAAAATTAAAT
>JANIMX020000152.1:889479-900693 GCA_024582655.2 Erythroxylum kunthianum | reverse complement strand
GTAAAAAAATACAAATACAACAAATTTAATTTCTTCGTTTTGCGACTGTTGAACGATGGTTATCAATTATACGTAACATTTTTTTTATATTTTTTTTATAAAATGACAATTTCTGTAATTCGAATCTATGATCACAAAAGAATAATATTACCAATTATTTTAAAATTCACCTTCAAAATAATATAGAAATAAAAAAAAATTGTCATTTTCATATGAAGTTGGTTTGACTATTGACGGACATTTAAACGTTTATTTTTTAAATTATAACAAATCAATTTACAAGTTGAACTTATATTTTTATACAGCTCCTTATTAAGACTAAAAAAACCGAATTGAGTTATGAAGTGAATTAGTATTAAAATTAAATAAGATTAAAATATTCATAAATTTTTAATCATGATTTTTTATTATTAAATAATAAATATTTAATTAATAGTAAAAATTAATTTAAAAAACAGGAAAAAAAACAAGCCAAAAATAAAAATAAAAATAAACAGACTAAACTTTTTTATGATTTTTTTCTGGTTCAGGTACTAAAGCTGTTGGGTGGAAATAGAGATGGAGAGGACTGGACAGTATCGTATGTTAACGATTTGAAACAGTCGAGTAAGGAGGTGGCCGATGTTTTTTCCCCGGAATTTGGTCGGAAGCCTAGTCTCAACGTTATGTCTTTGGATTTGGACGATAACGCCAGTACACTGTGTAGTGTCCAGACTACGTCAGTACATAGTTTAGTGAGTCGGAACCGGTTGAAGTTGAAGGACTACTTACTGGAACCGCAAGATTAGAGAAATACAAAGTTCTCTTTTGTCTCGTCTTGTGAGTCGTGACTATAGCAATTAATAAAATTAAGGGATAATAAATTATAAAAGTTATAATTTATACATTTTATTTAAGTATTTAATTTAAAAAAATTAATTTAAATGTTTAAAATTAAATATAGTTTTAGAATTTGGTTTTCCTTATACTTTTTCCAAGGGGCCTTCAAGTTTTGAAATTTGTTGCTCCTACTTTCTTCTATATGGTTCTTGCAGTTGATCTCCTTATTTGATTTTGTTTTCTCATCTTTGCTTTCTTTCTTGTTTTCTAATTTCTTTTTTATTTTGGGTGACCACATTTCAGAACTTTTTCATTCAATTAATACCTTTTGAAGATCCTGAATATACTTATCTGTTTGTTTACTTCCAGTTTTAAATATTTTGTTTATCAAGATTTAATTATTTGTTCATTGTTTATTTAGGTATTTGACTTCCAGCTTATCCTTGTCATTGTTCATTTGTTATTTGTTAAAATTGGTGTAGCATATGTATTGTTTGATGTTCATATATAAAACTTGCTTTGGGGACCTAACATTTGAGATGTTGCATCTTGGATCTAGCATGCGATTATTCTTTGATATTCTCTATTACAATGTTCTAAACATGAAACATATTTTTGCCTTTGTGATTTATGCTCTATTGAGTATTTCATTTAGATCATTCATCCCAAGGGATGACATTGTTTTATGAAAATGTTTGGATGTCAATTTGGATCCTCCACATATACAAGTGTTAAAGAAGCCTTTAAAAGATAACCCATTTTCGCACATTTGCACTCCCTAGGCTTCTGTTACATGTCACTTATATTGTCTTATGAATTTCTAACAACATGAGTTCCACTATAATATAAATGAAGAACAAACTTCTTATGGATCTTCTTCTGAATAAACTGATCTTATGTCATGTGCATCCTTTTTCCAACAACTTAAAAAAAAGCGCATAAGCATGCTTGTTATACAATCAGACATATATTGAAAATCACAATTAAGGAGATTTTTGTAGTTCTCATAATTTTTTTAAGTAGCTATTATTATTATTATTATTAATTTTCTTCTTCTTCTTCTTTTCTCTTCTTCTTCTTGTTATTATTATTATTATTATCTTTTCTCTCTTTATCTTTCTCTGTCTCTCTCTCTCTTATCATGTTAGTCATTTAGAAACAACCTCTTTACTAATTAGGGGGTAAGGTTGCGTACTATTGGACCTCTCTAGACCTCGCGTATCAACGGAATTTCTATTGGGTGTTGTTGTTGGATAGGTGTTACGTGACATAACCCATGTTATGTTTGTGTCATGTAACATTCAACATCATATATCATTTGGGAGACATAATACTCAAATAAATTTGTTCTGTATATAAACGATTTAATGATTTTGGGAGACAATAAGAACGAAGGTCATGCGTCATGTGGCTATATCATGGGAGTATAGGTGAAATAATATCAACTTTTTATGGAGTATATAATAATTTATAAAAAACCATATGAGTTGATATAATTAGTAGATTAAACCAAAAAAAAATCTCAATTTTTAACTTATTTTAATTAATTTTTAATAAAATATGATACTAATTTTATTAATTTTTTTTTATTATTATTATATAAGTAAAAAGGCCCTCATTTCTTTTCATTTCTCGTAGGAAATATTAGCATATAACTCCTTAGAAATTCAGCGACCTCTTTCACGCTTTCATCTCTCACATTTTTCTCGGATTCTCCGAACTATAGTTAAGTAGAAAATAGTAAGCCATAAGACCCATTGGTCACCCAAGCTTCTAGGTACGTTAATAAGCTACAAATCGAAGTTAGTGGTGTTCTTCTTGGTTGTATTTGCCTTGTTTTTGTCCGTTTTATCCGTCTGGTGCCTGACAAAGTATCTTCTGATGTTCTGTATGCCTTTTCTCATATGGGTTTTGATGTGAAGTCAGAGTTGAATTTCAGTTTTTCGTTCACTGAAAGTTCATAAGTTTTTCATTTTTGCTTTCTATTTCTTAGTTTCTTACTATTTCTTTCGATCAATGTTATTAGAATTTGTTCAATTTTGTTCTTCTGTTTGCTTGTTGAGGAAATCTACCGAGGGACAAGCATGATTCACAATTCACTTTTCAGTCTTGCATTTTTCCTGTTTAAGTAAACTATACTGACTTATCTCCGTGTCTCTTTGTTGATTTGCTTCCGATTCTTGACTCCCCAAGTTGTTATTTTTCAGTTGGATTCATTGATTGATGAAGATGTCGCTGCTGGAGGCGCTCATTAAACCCAATTGTAGTTCATTTTGATTTGGCGAAAGAATAGGTCGTAGTTAAGGAACTCTTGCCTTCTAAATCCTTAGAGGAATTCGGGCAGCGTTCCTTCAGTATATATATATCAATTGGTTAGGGAGATGGTCGGGAATTCAATAGGTCAAGTGCCGTCATGTCCCAGTGTGCTATCTTCTTCATTGATTACAGTCTCTCCCGGTTTTTCAAAATTGTTGCCTCATTTTCCACCCAGGCGAGCAACGAAGTTTTCAGGGGTAAGAGCTATGTCTGCTGATGTTGGGCCCAGCCAGCCACCCTCTTCATCAGAGACAAAAAATCCACTAGCAGTTGCTGTGGAAGTTCCTCAAAAACTATGGAGGCAGACACTGAAGCCATTAAGTGATTTTGGGTTTGGTCGGAGGAGTGTATGGGAAGGTGGAGTGGGACTGTTTCTTACATCTGGTGCAGTGCTTCTTGCACTCAGCTTGGCTTGGGTTAGAGGAGTTCAGTTGAGGTCTAAGTTCAGGAAATACTTGGCTGTATTTGAGTTTGACATGGCAAGTGGTATTTGCACTGGAACACCAGTTCGGATTAGAGGAGTAACTGTTGGCAATGTCATTCGTGTCAATCCTTCATTGAGAAATATAGAAGCAACTGTCGAGGTATATGCATGGCTTGTCATGTAATTGAACCTAAAACAATCTCTATGATCTTTTAGTAACATGATGTGTTTATATTTTGTAGGTTGAAGATGACAAAATTATTATACCTAGAAATTCTCTCGTTGAGGTGAACCAGTCAGGTCTTCTTATGGAAACATTGATAGACATTACCCCTAGAAATCCAATTCCTACACCTTCTGTGGGACCTCTTGATGCTGATTGCATTAAAGAAGGTTTAATTGTATGTGATAGGCAAAAGATAAAGGGATATCAAGGTGTAAGTTTAGATGAATTGGTTGGGATAGTAACTCGCCTTGGACGTGAAATGGAGGAAATTGGCATTGCCAAGACCTACTCACTGGCTGAGCGCGTTGCTGCTGTGATTGAGGATGCAAAACCTCTCCTGACAAAGGTGTGATGTGCCCTTCTAATATCTGCTTCTCTGACTTGTGGACTGTGCAGGACTATTAATTCTGCAAACGAGATGTACACTGATGAACATAGAAGCTGATAAAAACTCATCTAGAAACTTCCTAATAAATTTTGTGGATGCCATTTAGTCGAGCATGATATGCAAATTGTTATCAAAATCCCCTTGTGTGGAAAGGTTAAAAAATTCAACCTTGATTGATTGCTCTTAATTGAAGGAGGCATTTTATTGCTAGCATGGTGATGTTAAAGTGATAAGAAACTAGGTTGAATAGCCTGCTAATTAAATTAATTACTGAATAAGACTCAGATGGCATCACTTTTTTCAATTTAATATTCCAATCCTCCAGTCTTTCCAATGACATTTTTTCGTGCAATTTTTCATAATAACTATTCTTGGTGGAGGCCTTTGCTATATGTGGTTGGACTGCCCTTCATTTTACCATAAAATTGAAGAGTATACCAATGAAACATATTCTTTAAACTGTAGTAAGTTTTGAAAGGATGTCGTTTAATTTCGGAATGACTGCATGTGCTCTACTTGCATGTCAGGATGCCACGTGGACAATCTTGCTTCACTAATTCTGAACATTTACATGTACTCATGCACACTTTGCATTTGCTGTAGTGATCCCTCAGATCCAAGCCATGACTGAAGATATGCAACCTTTGCTTACTGATGTTCGTGATAGTGGTCTGCTAAAGGAAGTTGAGAGTTTGACCAGAAGCCTAAACCAAGCCTCTGAAGATTTAAGGTGAAATACCTGGAAGATTTGGCTTGATGTTTTCTGCTTGACTGGCGAAATGCGAAACAATTGGGGCTGTGGCTAACTGAGATAAACTCAAAATTCCCTGCTACGTTCATTTATAAGACCCTGTAGCATGTTGAACTAAGCTTCCTGTTCATTCTGGCTACTTCCACTTTTTCAATCAATTTCCTTCTGTGTTAGGTTTGAGGGTCAGATATGTCTAAGATGATCGATAGGATCCTTTTCCTGCCTTCTTGATGCATCTTCCTTTCCTTTCTGTTAACTTTTTGAAGCCAGTTATCCATTTACATTGAGATCTGAAAGTTGAGCAATGACATGGGCTGTTGAGGAATTTGAATTTACTTGATGATAGTTGCTGGTATTAGCAGCCTGAAGCAAGATAAATCCAATTATTCCCAGAGGACAAAGAAAAAACAAAATTTAAATCCTTAATGCCCAAAGGTGCTTAATATTTTTTACAATCTGATACTGTTTATATTTTCTTCTAATGCAGAAAGGCGCATACATCCATTATGACTTCAGAGAACACAGAGTTGATTCAAAAATCCGTTTATAGTTTGGTTTTCACTCTGAAAAACATTGAGGTGAGATCTTAATCATTAGCTTTCTACATCTTGCATTATTGCATAATCATGATTGATCATGTTCAATTAACCTGTTCCTATTTTTCTTTTTGCAACGTCAGAATATAAGCTCTGATATCCTGGGATTCACCGGTGATGAGGCCACAAGACGTAACTTAAAAGCACTTATCAAATCCCTCAGCAGGTTATTGTGAAGATAAATTGAAGGTCAATTATGCTTCCAATGGTTGTTCAAATGGCAAAAGTGATCTCTTCCTCCTTTATCTTCAAGAGGAGCTAGCCAATTCTAGCACGTAGGCTCATTGTTTTGGTTTCATTTGCATGCTTCTTGCATTATTGTCATTGGTGCTAAGGTAGTACTGTGTTCTTTTGGGTGTTTTTTATTAACGTAGTCAAAGATCAAATGAATGGTTTCTGGTGGCATCTCCTTTGTTGCAAAGAGCCTCTAAGGAGTTTTGAAGGGGATACCATCTCCCATCAAACATCGAGGAAAAATCAAATACAGTATTTCAAGTACCAATGGTATCATCTCATTTATGTAATATTGGAAGTTCTGTTGCATGTATGGTAATCATTTACAGATGCAAAATTCAAAAATGGGTTTTCAGTTACTTGTTTCATTTGATGCATTATTGATAAAAATATAGTCGAGTCATACTGATAAGTGGCTGTATCTTGCAAAATGTTTACAGGAGAAGGTTTGGGGTGTGAGTTGGTGTTTTATATCAGAAACCAAATATGATACGAAATTTGAAGTTTCATCTCAGCCTTTTATTCATTTAATTTGTGAGATCTGTGGTCTTTTTTAGGTCCAACATACATAGATGAAAAGATCACATTATGCATTTGACTTGGTGTTGATCTTTTCATTCAAGCAACATGACATTTCCTTAGCATGAATTTGGTGCGCCAGAAAGCTAATATAGTTGGCATTCGTCACTCATTAGTCATTTTGTTAGCTTTACAGACACTTGATATGGTAATGGTGGGCTCATACCTTGGTGGTAGGTTGAAAGGCACTGTTCAAAGGAATAACCCAAATGCCAATCATATATGAGCCAAATCCATCCTGTCATTACTCAAAGCTTTATTTGCTCCACTGGTATCTATAATTAAACAGTAAGGTTGTTCATCTACCCATGTCTTTTTTCTACTGATTTTGGTGGGAGGAACTTCAATCAATAGGTCCTTGTACCAGAAACTTGAGTAGTACTTTCTTTCTTGACCACATACAGCAAGATCTAGGTCATTGGAACCCATGATACTCAATTAGTTAACCATTCTGGGATGGCCCATTGAAACACAAACTCTAGGATCATCAATTGTTGCTTTTTTTATTTTATTTTATAAAGAGATTATTTTTGTTACTCTATGGAATGACCTTTCGGTAATAAAGAAACAACTTGCTTCAAATTTCAGTAGATATTATTATTATTATAAATTACTCTATTTAGATCAACTTTCAACTTATGTGAACCTTTTCTAGAACAAATGACTTGCACATTCCACAGCTGATTAGTATACGAAAAGTAAATAGTGTATCTTAGTGGAAGCATATTAGTTAAGTGAGGCCAAGGTCAACAAGTGAAGTGGTACGTATATACACTATGGTGTGTGTTGTATTTATTCCTGTCGGTGAACGTCGTCCTCCTACCCCAGCCTTCTCTTTCAAAGAAAGCACACCGTCAACCTCTGACCCTTCAATCCACAACTAGGCCACGTGTGATGATCGTAACAATCACTACTTGAGCTTATAGTTTGACCAATGTTGGAATCTCTTCTTTTAATGCTGTTTTTTAAGATAAGTTATGGATTATGAGGAAAAACAAAAAACAAAATTGGAAATTGTTAAAAGTAATGTTAAATACTGAGTTAGAAGTTGAGGATGAGGTAGATAGTTAGATGGTCTTTCATTGGTTTAAGATTCCTGAAGACATTATATCACTATCTGGTTGCTTAGTTTAGGAGCATCTTGGACTTTGGTGAGGATGGCTATTTGATACCTTTACTTCTTTGGTTCTTAAAGAAAAAGAAGTATCACTATCGCCCTTTACCAAATGAACCTAATTCTTGCCATGCTTGTTTTTCACTGGGGGCTAATGGGCCATGCCTTAAATTACTTGTCAAGAATTTCACACCAAGATTGTGCCTTAGTACATGATTTCTCTACTATATTAGTAAGGTTGTGTACTATTAGATCTTTTCAAACCTTGCGCACGAACAAAATTTTTATCGAGTGTTATTATTGTTATCGATGTTGTTGTTGGTTGTCAAGAAAAAAAAAAAGAAGAAGCTAAGTTATTAATGTGGAATTATGAATTAGTGCTATTTCTCATAAAAGCTTTGGCTTTCTTTCTAAACATTACCCAAAAAAAATTTTTTGTTTTTATTGGCACGAAAAGAAGGAAAGGAAATAGAAGAAAGAAAGTAGAATTATTAGATGATATCCTTTGGAATGATCTTTGTTGGGCATGAGCATTGTTACTGTGTTAGGTGCTGATGATTTTGTCAAATTTGGAACAAATAAATTCAAAGGAAGCTGTTTCAATCTATTCCATTATGAAGTTTAACAAAGGTTAATCCTTGCTCAAAGTAAAAGGATTTAAATAGATTAATCATTACATATTAATCAATTAATATGTAATTGGTGAAATTTTAATTAAAAATAAATTATTATAGTTAAATATAATATTTATTTAAATAGATCATTCAAGTTTTTGATTCAGTAATTCTAATTGATTATAGTTTATCTGTTTCAATATTTTTGTTAATTTTTAGAATAATATTACTGCAAAGTAATTTAGATTGTAGACTCCAAAAAAATAATTTATTTTGTTACTTAAAAGAAAGTGTAAAACAGAAGTTTCTGCAGAATCTACTTAAATCAATGATTAGTAAGGAGACGCATGCCAAAATTTGGCAAAATGAATCAAGGAGTAAAGCAGCATAATTAGACATAAGAATATGCTAATAACTAATAAATCGAGAAGATTTGGGCACTAACCAACTTTGTTAGCAAGTAATCCCTAATCCTAACAGACTTAGTTGAGGTTCAAGCAACATTATAATCAACAAACACGTTAATCAGTCCCAACAACACGAGATGTGTTGTCCTCAAATTTGTCCCTATTACCAATTTATTGATCATTTTGTCTCTTAATCATTCAAGATTAGACCAACTTCTTGTTTCTCGTCTTCATAAACATCCTCATTTCTAACGAATACACAATTTTATCAACTACCCTTTGGTTCTATGAATGAGTTGCTCTGTTTGATTGATTTCCATTTTTAGCTAATGTAAACTAAAATGATTATTTAAGATTTGGAAATTAGATAAATGAAGGAGAGCGAGTCTTGGAGTAACTGGTAAAATTACTCTTTTGTGATTGGAAGATTACGGGTTCAATTCACATAAATAACCTCTTTATAAAAATTACAAGAGGAAAGTTACGTACATATTTTGTACATATATATTAAATAAACATTCGGCACATGTAATACTGTGAGGGATATTCTTAATTATGTAAATCAAATCTTAATTCTTAGATAATGTAATATATCTAAGATCTTATAATTATATAATTTTTATAACTATTCATAAGAGAAAATATACCTAAATCTATTAGAGAGTCTTCAACGTAATAATTATTTTGAAAATATCTCAAAAGAAACTATTTTTTTTCCTTTTAGTCCTTTATTTGGCAATCTATATTTTTTAAGATGACTAATGTATTTGTTTTTAATTAATTTTTTTAATCTTAGATACTCTATTAATATATGTTTTAATGAAAAATTATTTATTTTTATTGATCAATAGAATTATTAAACCATTATCATCTCTTAACTAAATAAAGATAAACAATAAAAATATGGCATGTTGTCCACAATAAAAAAAATATTTCACATTTTTCCACTTTGTCCATATAATAATATATTTTTTTAATAATAAATCATAAATTAGTATTAATTAGGAAACTAATAAGAATCATAACAATTGTACGTCATTAGATCAACACAATCTTTTTATATATCACAATATTAGTTACACCTGATGTGACACTTAATAAAAGACACCGTAATGGTCTAATAATAATGTCTTCGTCAAAGACAAATCTTGTTATATCAATATAATTCATTAAAGTATAAGAAACATTAAATAAATAAGTATAAAGTGTTAAAAAAGTAACATATCATCAAAATGTCAACAATAGTCTATAGGAATTTCCATTCTTTTGACCAATTCACTAAATGTCTTTGGAGGCAATCTTTTTATAAACAAATCCAAAACTATGAAATTGGTGTTGATATATTCAATTAACACTATATTTTTTTGAACTTCTTCTTTAATAGACAAAATATTTCAATTATATATATAACATCTTTTGAATACTTATCATTTTTAGAAAAGAAGAAAGATACAATATTAGCATAATAAATTTTCAATTTCTTGACAATATTGTTAACAATCGATGTCCTAAAATAAAATTTTATAACCCTAAAATAATAGTCTCTAAATATGACACAAACTCGGCTTCTATAATAGATGCAATAATGATTGATTGCATCGCATTCTTTCAACGGATTGCTTCTCAAGTCAAAAGGAATAAATAATCAAATGTGGATTTTCTTATATTTACACATCTAATATAGTTTGAATTTGAATATCTTTGTGCTTTAAGATAATTTGATCTCCTATAAGTGAGTATATGATCCTTTATTCCTTACAAGTATGTATCTTAACATTTTCTTTGCAGCTTTCCAATAATCCAATTCTGGATTATTTTGATATTTGCCTAACATTTCAACTGAGAAACTGTCCAATCTAGTACAAGTTTGAACATATATCAAGAATATTTAACTATATAAAGTTTTGACAAAAAAATAAATTTCAAGAGATAAAAGGAATATAAAGGGTCTGGAAAATATCTAAATAATGGTTAGTATGTAAGATCAAATAGTAAGTTTTGATGGCTTCAACTTCAGCTTTGACTCAATTATCTATAAACACAAAATTTCATTTAGATATATGGTTTGGACTATAACTTATAAGAAATCTCTACATCATATTTGAAAAATGAGTGATGCAACTAAAATCAATTCATTAAGCGTTAAAACAATTTCTATTAAATTTGATCTGAAACATATAAACTCACTAAGCTTATAATTTTTTTTTCAAACCATAACTTATGGTTTAGGAAATCTTTTTTTTTTTATTAATGTCCATTCTGTGCACGCAAATGACACTTATCATTCTTTTGTTCACTCACTTTCAAGTCCATGAATCTCAATTTTGCTAGTATGTTTATCATTTTAATGATATGATCATATATGGTATGAAAATCATCAAACTTCATGGTAGTTAACGTACTCATCAATGTACTAACAACTAACTTACTAGCAGATTGAGATATAATTTTAATAGACTCCATAAACCTTTTAGCACTATAATTGTTAGGAATGGTTGACTTGATGTTCTTTATTATCATCATCTGCATGAACATTAAGCTTAATCTGTTTGATATTTTCTAAGCCTTATAAAAAGTTTCTTTATCATCATTGGTGTCTTATTGGTGAGTTTATTAGTTAAAAGTGTCAAATCAAGATCTAGAACACTTCTTATATACCTGGTATTGGTCATAATTTACAAGAACATTCTGTAGTCTTAGTAAGAGGGGGAAGGGTTAAGGATTTACCCGGTGTGAGATATCACAT
>JANIMX020000152.1:662476-674940 GCA_024582655.2 Erythroxylum kunthianum | reverse complement strand
AAATTTTTAAGGGTAGCTTAGGCATCTTACAAAAAGATGGGTAAAAGTGAAATAAGTTTGTTTGAGACGACAAAAACATTTTTTCACCAAAAAGAGAGTAAGAACGTTTTTGACATTTCAGATGTGGCTTTTTTTAGCAATATCCACTAAAAAGAATAACACAAGAAAAGTCAATCTATGAATAAAACAATCAATTCAACCCATTTCAAACACACTTTGTTATTGTTTTCACTTTATTCATTTTACAAATTCACCTTTGTTACTTCCAAGTATCAGTTTCTAATTTCATTTTGCAATACGTATCCACTATTCAATCACTTACATGGTTGATAGAAGTTAAAGTACAAATTCTGGTAGAATTCTTCCTTGATACATCCAAATTACAGATATTCACCAAACAAATATACAATAAGTTGTGGATTAAGACACATGTAACTTAGTTTCAGTAAGGATTGAAGGGTAATAGCTTTCATGCTGTGTTGTATGACAAACTCGATCTTTTCTTAGTATTTCAAATCTTGGTAATCGCAAATAATCACTACTAGAAAAAGCTCTCTTTTTTTAACGATACAAGCAACACTAAAATTGCCGCGGTAGCTCTTAAGGTCATCACTCATTTCGCTTATTAACAGGAAGTAACGAAGGTCAACAAGAAAAGATCAGAACTTTAAGTTGGATTCTCATACCCATTGTTCGTTTCTTCTAGGCAATATTCATTTTCAGTATCTGAATGATTCATACACATGGATGGTGGACTCCAAATCCTGGAGGACCTTACATCTGTTGAAGGGCAACCTTCGACTTCCAAATCTTCCTGATTTAATATATCTTCAGAATCTGATTCACTTGCGGACATGGACAGACACTCATCTTCAAAACCATCTTCAGTTTCTGACACTTCTTGATCAGTGGAATCTGTTTCCACTTTCAAAGGATGGAGGGAAACGACATTGTAAATCTCATCGTTGCTTTCCGTTCTAGATTTCCCTGACTCCTTGAGCTCTTCAGTTGGACAATTTGAGAAGAAAGCAGGATCATTGTTATTTTGACAACCATAGAGTGAGTTATGTCTGTAGTAGAGTTCCAATTCCTTCTCTGAAACTGCAATGAAGTGCCTCACGGACTCTAGCGACTGCTCGTATTTTGATTTTTCCAGTGCCTGCAAAGTGAAGGAAATTTTAACTTAGTAGTACTCTTGAGTTTTGACAGATAGTATAGCATTAGGAGAGTAAAGCAACCAGATGCAATGTGAAATTCCCTTCTGTGATTTTTTTTAAAAAGAATTTCCTTTTATGCAGTTCCATCACATTTCATTCATGCGGATTTCAAAAAGAAAACATTTGAGAAATATGTGAGAATGCGGTAAATGTCTAAAGTGAGTGAAATAGCCGTCACAAATGTTTTGAATTTCAAAAATCATACTGCCATTAACTAGGAAACCAGAGGGGCATCAGCAATTTCCAGAGGAAATGATTTTACATGTCCACAAACATTGGTGCATAAGATTATAGGCTAAGAAACAACTACCCTAGACTACTGATTTACTTCGCCCTTCCCATCTTGAGCATCTTAAACTAGGATTCCAATGCAAAGGGGAGTGAGTGATTGCAAAGCTCATGAATACTGTGGCTAGGAGTTCAACTTTATTAGGTAATTAACACAATTTCTGTCTTAAGGATAGGCATTTAATTAAATGTTGCACATATGTACCAACTATAAGTGGTCAAGATGACATAAGTCATAATGTCTCTTGTTATCTCATCTTACCAAAATGCCCGTTGTTTCCTAAACAAAAAATGTCAACTAGGGATGGCCTAGCAATAAAAGAAGAATGATTTGCAGGATAATGTCTGCTGTAAATATATTACTGCACATTCAAAATTTTCAGCCGTGCTGACTGTAACTATAAAGCATGAAATTATATAAGAATTGGCCAAGCAAGCTGACAAGGCCCCTGATTCAGCATCTCGTTCAAAGAAACACATTCATGAGCCTTCCCCTTCTCACAAGATTGTAACCACCCACCCCACTAGCCAAGTGAAATAAAAAGTTTAATATGAGAATCATTTCTCTAAAAATGTTCACAGACTGGGATTTGCAAAAGATCGATTCCATACATTTTAAGATTATAGGTAACTATACTAACCCTCTACTTCACTATATCAACTTATTTGAAGGAAAAGAAAGCAAGATAGAAGAGAAAAAGAACTGGCAATGAATGCAAGGGAAATTACTTTTAACACTTCTAAGATAGAAGCACTTAACACTAATGGCAATACAAATGAAGGTTACAGATGTAGAGAGACAAGCATTTAATCAACCAGTTCTATTGCACAATTTGCAGTGGGTATGAAAATGATATCAATATACAAGAAAATTGAAAAAGCAGTGATAGGCCGTTGATATTTTGGAGGTTCAAAATCACACACCTTTTTTTTTGATAGTGTATCTATTGGCGACATAAGTTCAGGTTGCACATAATCCTTCCCTCTATAAAATATGATGGTGTCATCTCCAATAGTCTGTATAGCTATTCCTCCACTTAATCTTGTGATTTCCCGAGCGTACTCATGCACTTGACCAGGTTTACACGGCTTGCAAATGACCTTTACAGTTTCATGTTTCTTCCAATGCATGTGCATGTTAAGGATAAGACCACCGAATATCCCTCTTCTGCCAACCGGCACATAATTAGATTTTTTCTGGGCCATCTTCTTAAGATAATGTCTCTCTTCACCAGTTATATAATGTGGTTGGACCTCAGGGCCCTGAGCTTTAGGAACTTCATAGCGTTTAAGTCTTTCAATCAGTAGGGCCTCCTTGATTTTGGCCTGTATACATGAACACAGTGGAAATTTAATCACTTAAACACCTATGCAGATAAGTCTGAGCTTAATAAGAGGACAAGCATGAAGAGGAAACTTTCAAAGGAGACTTATTTCTGGCAGCCCATTAGTTAATAAGCATAACGTGAGTAACAAGTGATCATATTGAAGAAGGAAGGTATGAGATAAGATACATCTAACTTTGTCCCTGTATTGCATTTCCACTAGAAACTTCTTTTACTTCCCATAAATACTTGAGTAGCTATCTCAGAGGGGAATATGGGAGTACTGACCATCATGCTCAGTAGTCAGTTTGAAAATGTAAGGGTCCATCTTGCAGTTCTTGGTCTGTGGAGATCATTCTATAGTGTTCTAATCACGAAGTGAACCTAATGCAGGGAGACTTTGTTCCTTACAATGAAGGAAACATAATCTACAGAAGTGCTTCTTAACCCATCATCTTGGATAAGGAAGGCAATTGTAAAAATAAAGCTAACAAGGGCAATCATATTCTATAGACACTGTAAGCAAGAAGATATTCTTTATACTAAAAGTTTCAAGTGCAAAATCCAAATTTCTCTTACGAAGCACATTGATCAAATTGAATTGTCATACAATTAAAGAGACTTCTGATATTTAAGCTATTTAGATCCACTCATTAATCTAAGCAGGGATATCAATCTCCTTTCTTGTAAAATGCACTCTTTTGCTAATGTAATTTCGAGCCCACATTAGAAGCATGCTTTACCATATCATTTATGGAGCTTAGTAAACAAGGTTATCATGTGGAGTGAGAACTAGTCTGGTTGTGGAATAGATTTAGGAATTGCTCCAAATGGCTCCTGTTCTATCCCTTCTGTATGGTCCAATCTTTTCATTATGGTCCCTCCTTATGCTAAAAGGTTTGCCAATTATCTTGAGATGATGAAAGATGATAGGGGAAGTAAGAACAATATGGTTTTGAAATGTGGCTTCAACAGCTGGGAAACTGCCGTCAGACCTATTTGTCAGTGCACTGACATCCCCTGCAAAGGCGAGAGTGTTCCATAGTTTGACCAAACCACATTCTTAATGCATAAGAAGAAGTGGAAAGAGCATACTATCCTATTATTTCCATCTATATAAACTTGCTAATGCCCACTAAACACAAGACTATCTCTAGACATTCATAAAATGTGTGATATCTATATTTTTTGCCTATACAGTCCCATTGTATCTTCTGGTATATATGGATGATAATGGGATATAGTTGCAATTTTAAACTTTATAGTTGATTTTTGTATTTATGAAAAGAATAATAAGAAAGTAAGAAGAATTGCTCTATTCTCATCGACCAAAAAGAAACATAACAAATATTTACACGCATTCCAACGCGGTAACCAAAATAAAAAGTATAACTATAGTTAACTGACTTACTACTTTACTTCTGTTAAGTAAAGCTATTCTAACTGATTCACTAACTACTAATTGTTGCACTAACTAAGTATATTAGGTTTAACTTCTAGAAGGGAATATGCTGTGGACATAGTAAGCAATAAGTTATTCTATACTGAAAGTTTCAAGTGGAACGTCCAAATTTATCTCTTACAAAACACATTGATCAAATTGTCAAAAAGAGCATTAAAGAGAATTCTTTTTATCTTAAGCTAGTAAGACCCCCTCAAATGTGACTCCAGTATGTAAACAACTAAAACTAAAAGAAATCAGTGTTGCAACAAATAGAACCGGGAAAACAGTGAGTGATGCTCACCTTCTCAAGCCTGTACTTAATTCTCTCTTCTGCATTGTCGAATCTCTTCTTCTTGCCCTTGACAGTGAGCCTACGCGGGTCCTTTTTATTGGCCGCTTTTCTCTTCTGCTTTTCTCTCTTCTTCTGCATTTTAAATCTCTTCTTCGTTTTCCACTTATCCTTCTTCGGAGGATCAACTTCGAGAATTTCGAACTTGGGTTTCCCGTCTGACATCACAAGGTTTATCCTACCATAGCTCAAGTTTCTAAAATCCCACCAAGCTTTAGTTGGGTTTGGCAGACTAGAGTGTCTAGATTGAGAAAAAACTACTTCTTGGCATAGCAATATCTGCCAACTGCGAGTGAAATTAGCAAAGGAAGTGAATACGAATCAATCTTATGCCCATAAGGAGGATATGAAAGTATTCACAAACATTCCATACACTGAGTCTCCCAAGAAATACTAACAATTGAACTAAACGGTAGTCTCTTCGTACTTCTCTTGCCACTTCAACTCCCAAATCCCAATACTACCAAACCAGCTAATTAAAATATGTATACAAGTAGTAACCGCATGAGAATAGCATAAAAGAGAGTACCTGAGAGAGGAAGGTTTTATAGATGGCAAAGGCTTAAGCAGTGAAGAAGCTCTTTGTATGCCACGGAACAGAGCTTTTGCCATTAGAGAGGAAGGAAGAGATGAGTGAAGGATGAGAATTTTGACAATAGCTTCATATTTTGCCGTTAAATTAAGCTGTACAGAGAGAGAGAAAAAGGGCGCATAGAAACAAAGGAAAAAAAGAGAGTTAAATTACAAGAAAGCCCCTATCTTCTTCCTTTTCTTTTTTCTTTTTTTTTGACAAACAGAAGTAAAACGAAAGCAACAAAGGTGTTAGAAACAATCCTCCGTAGTCCGTCCCATCCGACACCCCCTTCCTACAACCGACCCGTCGGTCTCCCGAATATTCATTTTCTTCTCAATCGTTGGAAGTAACGAACTCCAACACTACGTCGTTTAGCCACCGCCGTTCTACCCAGTTTCCATCTAAATCGCGAAACTTCATAACGCCGCCGCCCAAACACTGTGAAGTCCTTGCCTCGTTCTTTTCATCATCTGTTGTTTCTTTTTTTTCATTTTCTTTTTGTTTTATGTATTTTAAAGACATTTGTAATTTGATTGTTCGAATTAGTTGGTCTGTTGTGGTAATTGGAACGGTGGGTGTGTAAAGGTTGTGAATTTCACGATCATACAATTGTGAATTTAGCTTTCTTGATTGTATGTGAATGTTTCGATGGCCAATTTATGTCAAATTTAGGTTGTTTGGAGTGTCCAATGCTGCAGCTTACTTAGTCGTGTTTGCTTTGTCTTTATGGGTTTGACATGTCCATGTGCATTGGATTTGTTGGGTATTTTTCATTTGCTTCATTTTCCTCTTCAACAATGCAGATAGAGGGAATCTCGTGGTTAAAGGCTTTGTCTTTCATCTGCAAAACTGCGGGTGCATAAATGATTTTCACTTTTTTTGTTTAAATTCAGCTGGATGTTTGTTGTGGTTTTGGGGTTGTAGCAATGAATGGATGCTTTTCAAATATATGGATATAGCAGGTCATCAATGTCAAAATTTGCTGTATCTGCTTGTCCTATCCTTACCCCCTTGATTTCATGGTTTAAGTTCTAATCATGTGTTGCATTTGTAGAAGAGAGGAACTATTATATGGGTTTATTTAGCTTTTGGTTAAAGGTGCAAAATAATTTTGGGTTGTGGCTTGTGCAAAAGTAATTGTAATTTGAGGTTTTCTTGGAAGTAAATTGTTTGTAGTCTGCTTATGTGCATTTTTGTTTGTTGGATTTAGGTCCTACTGTAGGGAACTGTTTGATTTGTGTTTAGGAATTACATCATTTTCGTTTTAGGTTTTGCAGCTATTTGTCTAAAGCAATATTTCTATTCGATGATTTCTTTGACTGATTTTTCATTACCTTAGCAATGTTTGGTCAGTGTGGTAAGATCTCCTTCTTCAGTTTGTTATCTGAGTAGTGTTTCTTATCATTATCTTTGTTTTTTTCGCACAGGTTTTCAGCAATTGGGAAGGGTTTTTGAGGCTACCTTAGTGGAGTAAGTAGAAGTTTCTGTTGGTCTCAAAGCAATTGTTTGGTTTCCTTATATTTGTACTTTTGATGCATATTTGTATGGTTTGGTTCTTGGGCTGTGAAGTCAGACCATTTGAAGATCCAAAAAATTGAAAAGAATCAGAAGGGTCTAGTTTGCACTTCCCAGCGATAATGCTTTCTGGTGTGGAGTATTTTTTGATGTAAAATAAATGAGAAAAGAATGTAGAGCCTCACCAATTGCGTTTCTTCCTCTTTTTTCTCATACTATAGTGTTATATTTTGCTTGAGATCTTTAATAATGATTAGGACTTCAATTTCATCAATTACTGTTTTTGTTGAGGTCGGTTAGTTTCTTTTTATAGCTCTTGCACACTTCTCAAATTAAGTGGTCCTGACCTCAAACTTTGGACTTACTATTGTTCCTTTTTCCAAATAATAAGATAGAATTTGGTTGTGGCTGTGTGAGATCTGACCTTTCTTTCTGCATTTTGGCATATGATAAACATTTTATTGACATGATAATAATTGAAATAATCTCTATCTAAATGCAGTGGACTTCGGGGTTGATGGTGACGGTAACAATGAGATAATAGGAAATGCACATGTGCACAACATTACTATTAAGGCATGTGATGAAAGTGAACTTGGTGCAAATTCTGTTGAAGGGGAGTTTCAACAGGATGAAGATGATAACATGGATAAAGAGTCTTTGGATAATGATGCCATTCCTGATGTTATTCCAGGTTTACCTATGGGCCCTCCAGATGAGCCCTATGTAGGACAGGAATTTGAATCTGAGGCAGCTGCACATGCATTTTACAATACCTATGCTACAAGGGTGGGATTTGTCATCCGGGTAAGCAAACTCTCTCGCTCAAGGCGTGATGGAACTGCCATTGGCCGAGCCCTTGTTTGTAATAAAGAGGGCTTTAGAATGCCTGACAAGCGGGAAAAAATTGTAAGACAAAGGGCAGAGACAAGGGTTGGTTGCAGGGCAATGATTTTAGTGAGGAAAGTGAGTTCTGGCAAATGGGTTGTCACAAAGTTTGTGAAAGAGCATACTCATTCCCTGACACCTGGTAAAGGCCGAAGAGATTGTATATATGAGCAATACCCAGTAAGTTCTTGATCTGTTTTCTTTCTAATCGTTTGGAGTTCTTAAAACCAAACTTAATTGGTGGGATCTTTATATGCTTAGTTCAGTTGCTAAGGATTTTACAGGTATCACTATGAAAATCACTTTGTTTTGTTACTTACACACATGAAGCCACTTAACTGAATTCAACTATGTGTCCTATCTGCTCTGGTTCATCTTGCTAAATTACATTTCGATTGAGTTTATGTTTAAAGCATCTTTTCTAACATCCATCTTTTGGTCAAATAAGTACAGAGAATTTTTTAGGTTATTTTGGACAGCTTCTTGTTCGATTATGCATTCAAAGCTAGTTCGCAATTGCCAATATTTTGTCAAATTATTCTTGAATGCTTTCAAACTGATTCTGAATATTGTGAAGCTATATTCTTAGCATGGTTGGGCTGTGTAAGACTTGTTCTTCTGGACAATTTTTATCAGATTCTCATTCTTTATAGAGAGAAAACATTGGTAGGATGAAATGCACTCTTTATAAAGAGAGGGAATTAAAATGAATTTTATTGGTTGCTGTATAGGTAACAGGGATTTTATCTGGTTGCTATTTTTTAAAGATACATTGGTAAAAAGGATGCTCTTATGATTTTAGGTAAGACTTTTGGAGTCAATTATGTAGGGATTTAGAAGATTGTTACCAACACACTTGGCTTTCTGTAGTTGATGGAATTTGTTGCTCTCCCCCTAATGTCTAATAAGTGGCATTGTTATCATGAATACTTTTTTTTTTGTCTGAAAATACTGGTCCGTGAGCACGAATCAACCCATTTTTTGTTGTAACAAGTTTTGGAGAGGCTGTCTGAAACAAATCTTATGAACATGAACTGTGTGTTTTAAGGAGGAAATTGAATGTTTGGACATAAGAGTAAGATAAAAGGAGAAAGGCTATGTTATTAGGGAAAGCTCATCCCTTCACAACTCAGTTGCACGCCATATATAGTGATAGAATGCCAATTTGGTTTTCTCGTTATATGTGGGTGGCTATTATTTGTGTGATTTGACAGTTGTCATATGTTAGTTCTCCAAGTCTGTTATTCATTCATGGCGATATTGTTGTATCAATTTGTCTGTGTCAACATTTATTTTCATTGCTACTTTCCTTGGATTAATACAATCATGGTCACACTTGACAGCGAATCATCAAATTTATAACTCGAAAGTTAAGTATTGTTTAAGTTGCTCAGCAACATACAGATACTGGGTAGGGTTGAAAACTTTTCTGTTGCCAAGATTGTCACACATGTTTTGCATGCAGAGGTATACATGGGGGATTTCACATGCGCCTTTGCAGCTATTATCCTGTCTCTTTCAACCAATTCGAATTTCTCCAATTATCAACTGCTGAAGTTTATAATTGAATTGATTAGACTAATATCAAAAGTAGGTATTACGAGCTGAAGGCATGTGTAATTAGATTGATCTTATTTGATCTCTGTATTTGTCCTTGAACTCTCTTGCTTTGATCTTAATCGTATTTCTTATTTTGTTTTCACAACTTATTTTAGTCTCCTTTTCTTGGAAGAATGAGCATGATAAAATCAGGGAACTCTCGCAACAGCTGACGATAGAGAAGAAAAGAGCTGCAACCTATAAAAGGCATCTGGAACTGATTTTCAAGCATATTGAGGAGCATAATGAGAGTTTATCAAAGAAAATCCAGCACATAGTAGACAGTGTGAGGGACATGGAGAGTAAGGAGCAGCAGCAGCAGAATTTTCGACATAGTTCCAGCAATTTTTGATCCATTCATTTTCCCCAAAGCAGCAAAAATTGGAGAAAGTGTTGTATAGAACTGTGGTTGGGGGTGTTGTGTATTCCTATATCTGGGGCTAACCTTGTTCTAGTCTTTTGTAGGTATGTAGGTGGTTATAGTCTATCAAAATGTTCTGATTGGTTAGTAACCATATAAAAGTATATTTGGACAGGCATAAATGAACGTCCTCCTTTTGGATCATAATGGGGTGGATAGGGTAGGAGAAGGAAGTAGAGAGTGAAGGCATAATCCTGTCATTCATAATGTGGAAGGTCTGGTCTGTTCTGGGATTGATTGGAAGACCATAATCACAAGCATGTCCCCAGGAACCGCTCGTCATTTGATAGATACCCATTGCATTCCGTGTTCTGTAAAGCTAGCATGTAAATGATATTTTTTTTTTACTCTTTCATCTTGTTTTAACATTATTTTGTTCTTCTCTTTGAGTTGATTATTTATCACAATCAATCACCAATTCAAGTTAGCGGATAAAATCGCAATTGCTCAATTGTGATCCGGCCTGAAAACCCTAATGTTAGTAAAAATAAATTTAGGGTCTTTAAACCAAAGTGAAAACATGAAAAAGAAACAAACTTTAAACCAAAAACCTCTCCATTGGCCCATAATTGTTGAAATCGAAGCGAAGCCGCTCAAAATAACGGCATTGGACGATCGAATTAAGCAATTGGTACCCCGCTCTTTAGTTTTTTTTTTAATTTATTTTATAAAATACTAAACACTGTATTTCAGTTGCTATCGGTTTATTGAAATTTTGAACTCCCAACTTCTGTAAAGCCGTATTCCCAACATCTGGGACGAAACCTACCCCTCCACCAATCCTCCCAAGTCGCCGCCGTCTATCCGCGGCACCTCACCGGTAAACCAGCTATCTTTCTCTCTCTTCGACAATCCACACCACTCTAGCTGTCTTCGTTCTCACCATTTGCTTGTTTACTTTTCTTTCTTTTGTGTGTGTTTGTGCTTTATTTTCTTCTTGTTTAATGTGTTTTACTAAAATAATTACAGGGAACTTCTGGTTTTGTAATAGTCAGACTACTTAGGGACATGGGTTTGCACTGATTTTGTTTTGGGGTGCTTTCTCTTTTTCTTCTGTTTTTTCGTGTTAGGAAATAGTTTCTAAAATGGGGCCTTACCTCTCAGAATCTTCACTGTACTATGTGCTGGTTTGTTGGCTTACATGTTTCTTTTTTGCTTCATATTTGAGAAGAATTTCAATAATCTTTACTCTTGGTGGGTTATTACTTTGCATGTCCATATAACTCTTGGCTTTGGGGTTGAATTGCAGGTTTTACTTGTTCATCAAAATGAAGCAATTGATAGCTCTAGGATTTGAGGGTTCTGCCAACAAGATAGGTGTTGGGGTTGTTACCTTAGATGGGTCGATTTTATCGAATCCTAGGCACACCTACATTACCCCACCTGGCCAGGGATTTCTACCACGTGAAACTGCCCAACATCATTTGCAACACGTTCTACCATTAGTTAAACAAGCTCTGGATGATGCAAAGCTAACCCCTGGAGAAATTGATTGCCTCTGTTACACGAAGGGACCTGGGATGGGAGCACCTTTACAAGTTTCTGCTATTGTTGTTAGGGTTCTTTCACAGTTGTGGAAGAAGCCTATTGTTGCAGTTAATCACTGTGTTGCTCATATTGAGATGGGTAGGATTGTGACTGGAGCAGATGACCCTGTTGTATTGTATGTCAGTGGTGGGAATACACAGGTAATTGCATATAGTGAAGGGAAGTACCGAATCTTTGGAGAGACTATTGACATTGCTGTAGGAAATTGTTTGGATCGGTTTGCTAGGGTCTTGCAGCTCTCAAATGATCCAGCTCCTGGATATAACATTGAGCAGGTATACTGGCTTTGAATTTTCTTTTTGAAGAATTCTTGTTTTCACTGTTCTTTAGTAGAGTTGACTGAGCTTAATTTGTTTTGAACTTAACTGAGCCATATGCCATTTTCATCATGCAGACTTCATCAAGATTAATCATTCTGAATTTAGGCTTTATTTGGTCCTAAAACATTTTGTTCATTTAAATATATTGTCGCCCATTGTCATGTCAACTGTATGGCCATATAGCTTTGAATGAAGGGAATAAAAGGAGGAAAAAACCCTAACCATTATTCAAAGAAAATGGTGCTTTTTTATGTGAATCAATAACTTGCTATTATTACATAATTCTCTGATTTTATGTCATGATTTATTGCAATGCGTACATCTCTTTTTGAGTAATCTATTGGAGTTGTGAGTACTTTATACTTTGATTTTGTATGCTTATTTGAGACATTATCAGATTAAAAAAATGTGTTCCTTGGTACTGTTTGCTGATAGTCATTTTTGTTTTATTTTGTCAAATTCTCCGATCTCACCTGTAAAAGTTATATGTATTCTTCATCAGCTTGCTAAGAAAGGAGAGGAATTAATAGACCTGCCTTACGTTGTTAAAGGGATGGATGTTTCGTTCAGTGGAATATTGAGCTATATTGAAACTAGTACTGAGGAAAAGCTCAAAAATAACGAGTGCACCCCAGCAGACTTGTGCTACTCTCTGCAGGTAAAATTATATCAGGAATCATGAGCAGGCACTGTTGTCACAAATCCATGCACAAAGGACATGAACATACATTGATGGATGTAATCATATGATATGGTGCAGGAAACGGTGTTTGCAATGCTCGTGGAGATCACAGAACGTGCAATGGCGCATTGCGACAAGAAAGATGTTCTGATTGTTGGTGGTGTGGGTTGCAATGAGCGTTTGCAGGAGATGATGAGAATAATGTGTGGTGAGAGGGGTGGGACTCTGTATGCCACAGATGACAGGTACTGCATCGATAATGGAGCTATGATTGCATATACTGGCCTTCTTGCT
>JANIMX020000152.1:565156-576500 GCA_024582655.2 Erythroxylum kunthianum | reverse complement strand
ATGATTCTTTGTAGGATTAATAACTTGTCTTGGCAAGTATTATTATTATTATTATTCTCCTTATTATTATTCTTCTTATTATTATTATTATTTATTATATTCCTATATTTATATTTATTTATTTTACTATTATTATTGTTACTACTATTAATCTTATTATTATTATTATTATTACTTTTTTTCTTAGGACTATTAGTCATAATATTCCTTTTATTTCTCTATATACTTTTCTTTATTTCTTTTTATTATCTGCTAGTTAGAAGTAAGGTTGTGTATTACTGGACCTTTCCAGATTCTGCGCAGAAGCAAAATTTTTACTAGATGTTATTGTTGTTGTTGTTGTTAGTAAACAATTTCCTCCTATTAAACTTAGTGGGATCATGCATCTTTTTCCTTTGGAACAAAAAACAAAAACAACTCCACATGAAATAAAACTTGAGAGGTATCATATGCCCCAACGCAGGATGGAACGACCAGACTTTCAGTTCATCAGACTGGCTCTCAACCGATGAGATGGGTGATAAAAGTTGGAAAATATATATTATATTCTCAGTTTTATGCAATACACATACCAAATACTTCCCTGAATGTTGCCTGTAATGAAAATTCTAAATGGAACTGCCCAACAAATCATCTGCAAACTCTCTTTAGTCATTTGAAATCACTATTCAAAATCAAAATCTAGAAAAGATACAAATGCCCGTCCTTTAGTCTCTGTCATAACTCAAATCAGAACAAAAAATTTTGTATTTCCCTCAGAACTAATTGTATCAACTTAATAACTGGAGAGGAAATCGAAGGGACTGTAAGGCATAATGGTCCATACCAACAGCAGGTGTTTAGATGTTCTTAGGTTTCTTCTTAGACTTCTCATCCTTCTTATCTACTTCTGCAACTTTTTTCCTATCTTTCCTCTCCCTCTTCTTCAAAGCTGTCATGTGCGCTTTGAGGATGGTTGCATAAGAAGCTTGAAACCGTTGGTGATCTTTAGCCCCAACCTTCACCATGTAAAAGGGAAAAAGCTTTTATGCAGGTTAAACATGCATATGCATCCATTTGAAAATATTAAAGTATACAAGAACGGTAATGAGCTGGGAACATGGCTCATAGCTGTATATATTGTTTAACTTGTTCCTTTTGTTCCCCTGCTCTTGTTCCAGGCTCCTTACTGATTGAGTTAGTGGGTCTTAACAATTTGTAAAGCTTTGGTTTGGTCAGTAATATATTATTTAATTTCCAAAAAAAGGAATGGTAATGAGGAACAGAAAAGTATAAGATAAGGAGCTCAAAAATTTGTATCCATAGAAGCACCTGTCACCTGATCTTCTTGCAGATAAGATCTTTCACATTTTTAAGGAACATCAAAGAAACAGAATATTGAAACTGATGCTGCTGTCAGGAAAATGAGGAAAACAGCATTTAAGCCTCTACCGCCACTGACCACAAATTAAATATGCATACTGACCAAAAATTAAATAATTACTTGGCATAGATATTCCAGATTGAATTTTACAATAAGCTTAAGATCAACTGATGCACAACTTACTTGGCATAGAGATTCCAGATTGAATTTTACAATAAGTTTAAGATCAGCTGATGCACAAACCTAATATATTTCCATATATAAGAAGTGTATACGAGTTATGGTGAGTCACGGATAGAACATGAAAGCTTAGAAAGCATAACATTTGCAAGAAAAATCTATACAAGACAATGAACTGAATTTTTCATAACATACCGCAATCAGATGCATATAATCATTTCCCCAATTCCAACTTCAAAACACAAGGAAACCACCACCAACTCAAGTAGTAAATGGATAATTGAATTTGCAACAGGTTGGTCTTTCTTTAATTGCAATATGCCAGTAGATCCAACATCACACTCACTGACTGATTCATTCTTATACAAGAATCTAGCCCAGTTATTGCAAGCAGATTCATATCCGACAAGATTGGGAATTTCACACAGACCCTCCAACTTCTAAATCACACTCAAATCATCAACTACCTAAGAGCATAATGTGCGGCAACACGTTCTAATCCTCAATTAAGTCTATAAACTACATAAAGACTGAACTTAAAGCTCTAATACAATAAAAAGTAAGTCTAATAAAAGCTGCAACAGAAATGTGATTAAAGGATAAACTCCGAAAAAATGCTTACCGAAGTAGAAATAGTCTTTTTTCCATTGGTTGCGCGGATTAGACATCTGTAATCAATGGGTTCACCAGAAGTCTTCATTTTGTTCCTCTGAACCTTAGACTTCAATGAAGCTGACAGAAAAAAATTAGTACCACGAAAAGATTATCAAAACCCACCAATTGACATCACCACCGAAGCTTTGAATGGGAAAAAGGAAAAAAATATCACGACTTTATTTTCACAACCCACCAATATTTATGAGATGAAGAAGAAAACCCATGATTAAAAGCATACATACATCGTTTTAGAGTGACCCAAACAGAGCCTTTTTCGGTGCTGCTCTCGAACATGGCTGTCAGTTCATTTAGGAAGGGATCTGGCTGTAGAAGAACCTTGAGAAGCCAGCCAGAAAGTGTTTGTTAGTGAGACAGAAGGAGATCAAAAATCAGAATTGAAATTGGTGTGTTAAGAGTTGAATCATACCATTGATCAAAAAGCTTCTTTCAGTCCACCAAAACGTCGAATAGAAGAAGAAGGCTGAGTGAGCAAGCGTCTCGACTTGTTATGAGACTTGGAACTTCGGTGATTTTCAACGGGCTCTGTTAATTTATATTAAAAAAAAAAATTCTTTACTTGTTGGATATTTCATAGAATGATAGTTAAATCAATATTTTGTTTTTAATTTTTTTTAATCATTTGCCTTACTGAAACATGATTAAATCATTATTTAAAATATATCCGTAACGAATGAATTCCATGATTTTGTTCTATATATTTAGAAAGAGAATATGAAATTGAATTTTAATTTTTAAATTTTAATTCCTTACTTTATACTTATTAAGAGTGGATGAATTTCTAAATGAACAAGATATTTGCTAAATTAAAATTAATGTATGTTGCATCTAAGAAAACATGGATGCTAATCTTTAATTCTAATCTGATACAACAATGTTGGATGCCATCTCTATTGTGCTCACTCTATCTTGATATGGCCTCCCAAATTATAAATCTTACAGAAAACTTGAACATGAAATTGGAGTAATAGATTCAATTTGATTATTCAAGCTGGATGACTGCATCGAAGCTGAACTTTTCGTCAGGTACATAGGCGTCATCAAGCTCTTCAAAGCTCTGCTCAACTCTCAAGTCTTTACTGACCTTTAAACCTTCCTGAAGGGAAAAGAAAAATAAAGAGAGAACCAGTAAGGACATTAATAAAAATATCATAACTAGATCCAGCTACAATAGGGTTTATTGCTTCACATGCAGTTAAACAAAAATTTCAGATGCCTCCGATATAATTACTTAGGTAAAACTTACCCTTTCAACGTATTCAGCAGCAGTAGAGTTTATGGCTTTCTTTATCACTTCCTTGTATACCTCTAAAGGTCCAAGGATCTCCAATAAAACATCTCTTGGTATCTGCTAGGCCAAATACAATGCCATAAGAAAAGAGATCCTCAGGTTATGAGATAAAACTTTTGAACATGCTATATGCGTTAACATAAATGTCTAAATTCTTATCAGCATACCCATCAACAGCCATTCCCAGCAAATAGGTCCAGTTTTCAGAACTTATGAGAACAAAATCACACAACCTTAGTTGGTATGCAATATGCAAGCAGAATCAGAGGTATCAATTCCTATTGCATCCAGAAAAAGGTTGGTGTATGACAGGAAATTTGTCAAATTCTTGTGTTTGAAGATTTGAGTGTCAGAAAGAAATCCAGAGAGTAATATTGCAATTCAGCATATATGGTCATTTGCATGAAAGAACATGGTTTACAGTGTTGTATTATCTAATTTACCTCCGTGGACAGAGAAGGAACAGATAAAGAGTGGCTATCCATCATAGAGCATGCTTGTTTACAAATTCAAAATGCCAGACGAACATGAGAATGAATCAACACCAATTTTTGCATTAAGGTCTTGCTTTCACATTAATGAGTCAGAAAAAATAAATGGGAATTGAGTGATTAGTGCCCAACTAGAGGTATTCAGAGTTGAGACGATTAATGCAAACTGCAAGGTACAAGTGATTCTTTTTATTTAAGTGGTGTGGCAATCACTATGAGCTTCAGTTGAATGAGTATATAGTTTTCATGCTTATATTGCTTATCCATCACGTATAACCAAATACAGAAAGTAGTAAGATTAATGGATACAGAAACTTACATCTGGTGTTTTTCCTGAAAAATCCAGAGCACCCAATAGAAGTACACAGTGAATGAAAGTTAAAAGAAAAGATTGTCAGCTATTTGCATTAATGAGGAGAACAAAAAACATTATACAAACAATATAAAAACAATTGTATAAATGAAGAAAGAAAAGCAAAGCTGAGCATATAACTTCAGCAGTGTACATTGCAGAAAATGTATTCCTGACATTTTGAGTGCATATGATGCTATACCATTTCTCACAAAAATCCTACCAAATCAGAAAGTTCCAAGAACAATAAACCGAAATAGTGGAAATCAACATCTCAAAGTGTTATACAGCAATAGGAGATTAGAAACGAAGCTAACAATGGACACCCATATGATCTTTGAAGAAACAAGAGACTTGAATAATTCTAAATAGTATCTACATCATAAGATGCATAAATTGTCTCTTCGTAGGAGCCAACAACTGCCCATGGTCCTAGCCAAATGCTAATAATTGAAAACAGTACCAGATGACTCTGCCAACATTATGAAGATAAAAGCAAACAATTCTATAATTGTAGAGGACTGCACTAGTCTATTAGAAAGTTGATTGGTGTAGCTCAAAATTGTCACCTCCTTTTACTCTTCGGAAGCCTGGAATTGGCTGGGCTGCAGCAACCATTTTGTCAAAAACATCATTGAAGATGGCTCTTGTTTTGGTACCAGATAGCTCCACACTTATCTGGTGAAAAGGGTAATGAATGTATTGTACAGTCAATAACAATGATAATTTCTAGCCGCATAACATTCCACTGTCTTACTTCTAACTGATAAGTTTATGTACCTTTAGTTCTCCGGCCTTGCCTGTACTTGATGTCCTGATGGAGATGTCCTCAAATTCTTGAGAGGAAGACACTCCAACATCTTGTGTACCTGGTCCATGTTTACACGTCTAACTCGTAAACAATCTCCATTAAAACCTCAAGAAAAAAAGACCATGAATTGGAGTTGCACCTTCTAAAACAGCACAAACAGGACCAAATCCCCTACGATATCTCCTGTAAAATCGCAAAGGATCAGAAAAATAAAATAAACCCATCAATCCTAACATATTGGTAGTTAAAAAGAATCTCATGAATGACTTGTCCTCCAATCCTAGGCGGTTCCACAAGCAGTAATGTTCTTATTACCTTCTCACACGTACTGAAGAGCTGCAACTCATTTGACGGGAAAAAGCTGAAGTCTTGCCCGAAACATTTGGAATGAAGACTTCTTGCATTTGTTTGTGAGTTATCAACTGCCAATTAACAAAAACAAAACAAACAAAATTACGCCTTTTGGATTGAAGATGACAACAAAAGAAGCTAAAAACAACATGCGAAGAACAACATTTGATAATCCAATGTGCTGCACAAAACCCATGTAAGCAACTTCAAGAAAAAATTGTCGTAAAAACCAAAAAAAAAAAGGCTTACACAATTAGGGTTTAACCCCAGAAACAGGGTTTTAACCATTTTTCTCCCCCTTCTTCTTCTTCTTCTCTTGCTCGACACGACGAAACAGTAGTAAGTCTCCTTATCCCTACCAAAAATTTTAACCTGGTTTTATTTATTTATTATTTATTTCACGTTTTCTAATAAAACTATATCTCTTTGCGAGACGACGCCGTATATTATAAAAAAACCTAAAAATTTAAGCTCTCCACTACTTCGCACCTCCTTCTGCTTCACTCCTCGCCGCCCCCATCTCTCCCGATCGCCGGCGCCGCCTATCTCCGCCACTTTAAAATTCGGTATGAAACATTTCTTTTTCAGACATTTTTTTCTGAAATTTTGTGAGATTTTAATTAATGATGAATTCCTCTCTTTTTTGCAGTTGCTTGGAAAAATAGAAAAGAATGGGATGGAAAGCAGCTGAAAAACTTATCAGGCACTGGAAAGTACTGAGAGGAGATAATGTAAGAGCGATTGTGGTTTATTTCACCTTTATCTTTTTCTTTTAAGAATTCTTAAATCTTCAAATTGGTTGTTAAATAACAGGTAATGATAATTAGGGGCAAAGACAAAGGTGAGTCTGGTCTTATCAAACGTGTTATTCGCACTCAAAATCGTGTCATCGTTGAAGGCAAAAATCTGGTAATTTTTTCTTAAATTTATTTTTTTAATCAATTTCGGGTTTTCATTTGTTAGTACAAATTAAATGACTTCTCATTTAGGGAATTCATTAGTTTTAAGGCTTCAAATAGTAATATACAGAGAGAAGATCTTGCCGAATTACAGGTTTATTGCTTCTTGTTTATGGATTTCATGACTTTAACCTGCATTGTTGCACATTTTTCCTTGGATAAGTTGATACCCTTTAGTTGGGATGTAGTAGTGTGTAATTGTAACATGTTTATGTGAATGTTTGGTTGATTTCAAAAACTTGATGTTTTTAATTGTAAATCTAAAATGGTCATCAAAAAGTGTTGGGATTCTTTTTCTTCTTCTAACAATCGTTTCCTCTCTATCATCTTTGATTTTAAGAGCTTTATGGTGGTTGTTCGTTGGTAGTTTTCCTTTGACATGATAGAGTTTTGGTGGTTGCAGTTTAGTTCCTCTTGAAACTGACATGATAATGGATGTTTGTGGTCTATCATTGAGAATTAGTTTGACGCTGCACCTTTGGCACATGTTGCCGTTGGCTTGTTCCATGTTTCCAGGTGAAAAAGCATATCAAGGCAGGTGAAGGCCATGAAGGTGGAATATTTACAGTGGAAGCCCCAGTTCACGCCTCAAATGTTCAGATTCTCGATCCAGTCACTGGGTATGGTTGAACTTAATGTAGCCAATTTGACGTCTATCACTGTTTATACTGTTGTCTAATTGATGTTTTAAATCAAGTTATATGATACTCGCTACTTCTGCCAGGAAACCTTGCAAGGTTGGATATAAATATCTGGAAGATGGTACGAAAGTAAGAGTTTCCAGAGGTCTAGGAGCATCTGGATCCATAATCCCTCGTCCTGAGATTTTAAAGATAAGGAAAACCCCAAGATCAACTGTTGGTAAATTTACTAAAACAGAGCCTATTTCCCATTTCAGTTTCATTTATAAGCATTTAACCATTCTTTAAGTTCATTGAAAAGCAAACATGAAAAAGAATTGCCTTGATATTCAAAGACGATTTTAATGATTTGGCTTGTGCAGTTATACAAAATATTAGAAATTCATCATATTAGTTTCATCTTCAAGTATTTAAGTTCTTTTGATAGTTTTCACTCCTCCAAGTTGCTGGACTAGTCTTTGGCAAAACAGTAATGTACTAAGGTTGCTTTTCTTCTTGTTTCTTTCAGCTGGTCCTAAGGATACTCCAATGGATCTTGTTTTGGAGAAGACTTACGATGCTAAAACTGGGAAGGGCATGCCTGACCTTTGAGAAGCTTCAATTTTGTGGTAGACATTTAGCACACATGAAAGATGGTGAGTTGGATGATTGAATTAAAGTGTTGTTGCCACATCCATGGATAAGCAAGCAAGTTCTTTGTATGGTTTTGAATGTTTTCCATTCAGATTTGTCTAACCAGCGGTAGTTTCATGTGGATTGGTTATTTGGTTTGTGTTTTTCAGGGATATACCTGAAAGATCATACGTACATCTGTGGCAGTATTATCCCACTGCCTAATTTAGAAGAGCATATTTCTTTCCATTAGGCATTTGATGCAATAGATCTGTGCACAGCCCAACTATTTGCATTAACAGCAGGGCCATATTGTATAACATTTGCAAATTTCATGAGAAGAACAATATTAACGTATCCCTGGATGAAATGGCCTTTTACAATAACACAACACAAAACAACAAACCTAATTTTTTCACTTTATGAGGGTCTGGTGAGGGATATCAATTATACCTTATTTTTTCATTGTATTTTTTATAAAGAGGAGGTTAATATAACTCAAACTCATGACCTGTTAATCACAAAAGAATAACCTTAGCTCCAAGCTCATCCTCAAATGGCCTTCTACAATAACAGATCAAACCCCTAGTTCTTGAGTTTTGTCCTTCACGTCATGGATGAGTTGGTTAAAGTTATTTTCTGATGATCCAGTGCTTGATAATGCATGCTCCATTGTACCTTTCAATTCCTCTATCTTCTTCCTCAACTCGATGCTTATTTTGCCACCCATCAGATTGTTGATCTTCTCTGCAATTTCATACCGTGTGATGGGCTTCCTGTCACAAAGATTCAGGCCAATCCTCCAATCATCAACCACCAATTTTCGATTGGTAAATTGGTCAGTGAGCAGAGGAAAACACAACATTGGGACGCAATGCCATATACTTTCCAATACAGAATTCCACCCACAATGCGTTAGGAAACCTCCAACACTTGGATGTGAAATCACTGCTATCTGATTACACCATGGCACAACCAGCCCCTGCTCTTTGATCTGATCTCCAAATCCAAGCGGTAGAAAATTGCCTAAACTTGCGTTCTCAGTATTAGGCCGAAGTACCCAAATAAAACGTACTTTACTAAGCAAAAGTCCATAGGCTATCTCCACAACGGCTTCCTCGTTACAATCTGCAAAGCTACCAAAAGAAACGTACAACACTGATCCGTTGAGGTTAGCGTCAAGCCATCCCTTGCAATCCGACTCCATCCAGAAGCTAGCAGAAACAATTTTCTTCGAAAACCCACTTGACAAAAGCGGTCCAATGGGGTAAAAGGATTGCCTTTCTTGAAGGGCTAAGATTGCTTTTGATTCCATCTCTTGCACTGTGTTGCATATAACAATGTCTGCCTTCTTCACGTCCTCAAATGATGCGTGTACTATCCGGTGCATGGCCGTCGACGTATTGGTGTCTTGAAGATATGAAATTAAGTCCTTCGGTTCGAGACCCTCAACTCCTGGTATATAATCTATGGTATCCTCCCGTTTATCTAGTAATTAAGACACTAATCAATTAGTTCCTCGACTGAAACTAAATGAGCTTTTGAATAATAAAAAAAGGGCACATACCATGACAAGCAAAATGACCATTAATCCTTAGCAAGTCCAAGTGATAATAGAGACTAAAAACCAAAGCTGGCTCAGTCCAGAACGAGACATTAACGAGGTTGTACTTCCTGGCAAGCATGGATGGCCAAGGATGAAAAGTATCGGAGATTAAACAAGTAAACGGTGGAGACGCGGTGCCAACCATTTGACCCAGAAGATCATCCACATGAGCAGGGAAGACATGTAAAAAGCCCTCAAGGTATTGCTCAAGGTTTTGATCTCTATCAAACCCAAGAGGGAAACCATCGCTTACAGTTTTGTATCTTATGTCAAAGCCTGATTTTCTTGCTCCGGTGAACATGTCTTCTTCCTCTCCGGTGATGAGACGAGCTTTGGTCATCTTGTGGTGTATTGCTTGGGTGACGACGAAGGTGATGGTGAAGCCCTGGGAAGCTAGCTTTAGAGCCAAATGAACAAAGGGTGTGATATGTCCTTGTAAAGGAACAGGAAACATTATAGCATGAGGGTTTTGTTGTCTATCTTCCATTGAGGTTTCTGCAGTTGGAGAAGACTTAAGTGATTGTTTGATGAGTTCTTATCCGTGGCAGTTTGATTCCTTTTTGTTTGTTTAGGTTGGGGAGGGATTTTTAACAATTTTGTACATCTAGACAGGTCAATGTAAACTCTTTGTATTTGGCACTACTCTTTGTTTGTATTGTCGGGGGAAGACAAATTAAATCAATATTGTAGATCTAGACAGGTCAATGTTAACTCTTTGCATTTGGCAATTGGCACTACTCTTTGTTTTTATTGTCGGGGGAAGACAAATTAAATCAATTATGCACAACCTAATTGAAACCAATTTTATTAACATTTGAAAAAGAATTTGAAATGTTATCTATGATTTCTAAAATATATTTATTATTTTAAATAGTTTTAATTATATAATATTTTATTTTATTAGTTCATCCATTTTACTATTAAAATAAAATAATACAAATACAAATTATTTTATCATAAATAATTTGTATTAAGATAATTAAATAACAACAAGTAGAGAATCTGTTTTCAAATGACTCACACAAAAAATAGAGAAGAAAGAAAAAGAAAAAGAAAACTAAACTAAACTAAACCAACAATAATAATAATTCATAAGTCAACCTAAGAGACCTACAAGAATTCGTTTACAAGAGCTCATTTATCTTAATCTTAGTATGCCATAATTTTTATTACGGTTCATGTCATCGGTAAGTTCTAACGATGTCATATCATTCTTGATCACCTTCATCAAATTATTCTTAGGTCTCCTTTTTTTTTCTATTATCGTCTTTGAATACTATCTTCTCGCATCTTCTCACAGTAGTTTCTTATGTCTCCTCTTAACATGATCAAACCACCTAAGTCTTGTTTTCCTTAATTTGTCAATAATATTAGCTACATTTACTCTGTCCCTTACCAACATATTTCTGACATTGTCTCTTCTGGTAAGATTTCATAACCAACGAAGCATCCTCATTTCCGTCACCATTAGTTTATGACTATGCACTTGTACTTAATGAGTCAACACAAACTAGTAAAGAGACTATTTCCAAATGATTCACACAAAAAACAGAGAAGAGAGAAAAAGAAAAAGAAAACTAAACTAAATTAAACTAACAGTAAAAATAACTCCTAAGTCAAGTTAGGTCAACCTAAGAGACCTATAAGAATTCGCTTACAAGAGCTCATTTATCTTAATCTTAGTATGCTACAATTTTCTATTGCGGTTCACGTCACGCCTCGGACCACGTCGAGCTCGCGACAACCCCCGCATACCCGAGCTAAAGACACTTCTGGCGCCCTTAACTCGCGTATGCAAGGCTTACGAGTACCCCATGCCATGTCATTTTTAAAACAGTATGCGAAAATTCATAAAATTTAAAAATGTAGTTATAAACTTAATTTACAAAATATCATAAGTACAATTTAGTCCCATGAGCTACTAACAAGTAAGAATACAAAAGTAACAAACTACCCGCGTGCGGAAGTCCCTCTGAAATGTCAATCGCACGATTTATTAGGAGCACCGAGCT